>JBAMAX010003721.1:0-45570 GCA_037043745.1 Chymomyza amoena
AGCAAAATAGATAAAAATTCAAAAACATTAAGTTTTAGGAAAAAATTCTTTTCAGATTCGTTTTTTTTTTAGGCCGCATTCTTATATTATTTGGGAAATACGGAAATACGATATTTATATCCGATAAGACCAGCAAATTCGATGGTGATCATTCGATACCGATAATTGGTTTCTCGATTAATTTTCGATATGGTAAAAATTTCTATAGTAGCGGTATTGAGTGAAACTTTTATTTTAGTTTTGAGGTGTGAAAAGGTTGATTATTAAGATTTTTGTCAAGCATTTTTTTACCAAAAAAAAATATCAAAATTAAAATGCATTAAAAACTTGCGAATCGTCCATAAGGATTATTTTGTATTGATAGAATCGAGAGTTTTGGACTACTCAATTTTTTGGTTTGAAATATTTCTGCTTGTAGATATATTGTCAAAAATGATCTTGAATGGAACAGTGATCGCCAAATGTATATCAATAGTGCATTGCTGTACCAAGTTATGTTCAAATTAATTGAATCGGTCATATCAAAAACCTCATAAGTCACTAAATTAGAATTTTTCAGGAATCAATAAAAACTGTTTCAAACAGAAACAATTGAGTTTAAACCGAAAGGATTATATTGACTTATATTGTTTTCATCCAGAATACGCATCTCCCTTTAAGGAACCAATTTTTAGCAAAACAAGCGTGTTGCAAAAAAATTTAACTTCTTAGGTTTTTGAAATGACCGATTCAACTAAATTATGCATTTTTGAAAAGCTTTATAAATTCTACTTAACATTCACTTTTATTTTATTTAAATATTATTGTGATGAACATTCTCTTTTAAAAGGGTGAATCTTTCTATGGTTTTTTTTTCATCCATTACATAATTTGTTTGTGCTGCCTCTCAAAGGGAACTTTGGAACTTGGCCAGATTCCTATTCATTTCTTGGCCCACTCTCGTATATAATTTTAAATCTTGTCCAAGACTCTATTTCATTCCGTATCCCTCTTCTCCGCAAATCAAATAATCCCAGGAACCAGTGTTGAAAATAAAAACGCCTAGTTCACAATAAACAAAGCTTCCCTGCCTATTAAATACAATTTACTAAAAATTACCAAGCATGTAAATTCTTAAGAAAAAAATTCTCTGCCTTATAGCCCAAGGACCTCACTTAGCACATAACATTCTCGGAACCAGTTCATTTATTAAACATGCTTAGTTCGAAAAAAGTCTGGCCACGCTGCATTGTAAATATAAAGACAAAGTTTATAAACCCATTTACAAGGGCATAAAAAACTTTTAAAGCTGCCTTTTTTCGCCATTTTGTGCCACAATTTCTTGTCATCAAAATAAAAGCAAGAAAAAAGGATATACTATATAAAGTATTTACAAAGTAAGCGAATTTCTTGGAGCACGTCACTCAGTCAGCTGAACGAACTCAAATGCGAGTCACACGCAAACAATTTCAATCAAAGATGTCACCAGCTCGGATCAAGCTCTGACCAGCGCAGAGTCCGGGCCAAGTTCATAAACTGACCAAGTTTATTGAGCTTTTATGGTTGTGTGCCGAATGCCTTTGTTTGTCATTTCTTTGCCAATTGCAATGTCCAATGGATTGGCATAGGACAGCTGCTATGGCTCTGGCGCCAAACTGACCCACACAATCGAACAGCTCCTGCCCATTTACCCTAAACTATAAAAAAGAACACTTGGCTGGATGCGCCCTTTAGTTTTTATAGTCCTTGCCCCCCAAGTAGCTTTTCAATCAAATTTTCAACACGTACGTCACTTCAAGGATCTCCCGGAGTGGGGTCATCATCAACGCCTCGTAGCGGACAATCAAAGTTTTTGCCATAACAAAGCTTATTACATTTTATGCCAAGTTTATTGTGTGGGCGGTTTGAAAGGTTTCTTCCTACTTTTTTTGTTTTTTCGATGCACTCAACGCTAATCTAATCGCACTTACGTTGGCCGGAGGAGATACGTAGCTGGCCAAGCGCCCATGGAACGTCAAAATGGCTATGAAGCCACATTGTTTAAATAGTAATGTTTAATTAAGAGGGCAGCTGTTGCAACAGGTGGGCAGGGGCAGCTCGGAGGTGTCTAAGTGGCACTTTGGATATGTGTTTACTTAGGGAAGGCCTGGGTGCGTGGGTGGAGTGAGTAGTTTTGAAGATTAGTATAAAACAAATTTTAGTGTGACCAGAATTTTATTGAAAAAGTCGATGAAATTTTCGATATCGATGAAGGTTTAGCTAGGGAGAGAATACTTTTTTGTAAATGATAAGAACAAGTTTCTTGGTATATACAGGGTGCGCCTTTTGAATGTGGTCGATGGAAATATTGAATAACTTTGACAGATTTCAACCGATTGACGTCGTCGAACACATTTTGGAAAGGTTATTGCATTACAATTTTAACCATGAATCGATTCACGCCCAAAGAACGCGCGGAAATAGTGACAATGTTCGTTAAATGTAATTGCCCGATTTTTGGGAGCGAATTGTAATGACTGATGAGGCCCATTTCACGCTATCTGGCACTGTAAATAAACAAAACTGTCGCATTTAGTTGAAAGAAAATCCTCATACTATCCATCAAACTCCACTGCATGATCAGAAAGTGACTGTTTGGGCCGGTGTCTGCTTCAATATTTCCATTTTTTAAGAAGAAAAATTGAAAAATTATCTAAATTTTTAATTTTAAAATTTTACAAAAGAAACAAAATCCGCTTCATTTGCCTTTACGAAAAAGAAATATTCGAAAAATCATAACTTTAGCTAAAAAATGTATTAAAATCTTAATTTTTATTTTATAAAAGAAACTAATTACACTTCATTTCCTTTACGAAATCGATATATTCGAAAAATCATATTGTTAGATAAAATAATCATATTTTTAGAAGAAAAATTGAAATATTATCTTTCACTTAATCGAGACATTCGCAAAACTATATTTTTAGATAAAATTTATCTCAATTTTTTATTTTAAAAGTTTTTAAAAGAAACTGCGTCTGCTTCATTTGCCTTTAAGAAATAGAAACATTCTAAAAATCATATTTTTAGATAAACCATTTAAATTTACTAAAATTTTTAATTTTAAAAAGAATTGAATCTGTTTTTATCTTTTTTTTTATTTTTACATTTTATAGAAGAAACAAAAATCCTGTACTTTAACTTAAACGAAATCTTGATTTTCAAAAAAGCAATAGTTTCTGGAACATGCTTTAGTTAAGAAATAGAATATAAATGTAATAGTTGATTTAATGTAAAAATAAAACAATTATATAAATTTTTTTTAAATAGTCAACCGACACAACCGAAATTATAGGAAATTTTTAAAACAAAAACCAGTCAAAATTCTGAAAAATTTCATTAAATCCATAATAAACAAGCAAGCTTCTTATTTCCGCTCTAAGATCCAATTTTGAAGCACAATTTCAACACAATCATCTGACATTAAAAAAGAAAAAATACAACAAATGAGCCCCAAAAATGACTGCCAGTAAAAAATTAAATTTAAGAATAAAAAAAATTGTATTTTAAGAATTTTTATAATCTCCACCGTCCGTCTGTATGAGCGCATATATCTCGGATGCTGTAAGAGCTAGCAAAACGAAACTTATGAATTCGAGCCCTTATATGATGCACAAAGTTTTCCCAAATACGGAAAATGCATAAAGTCTTTCCTTCAATACCAAAATAGTTAAAAACGGGCTTTGTGTTGTAGATAAGATTACTAGCCGAGAGTATTTTTTTTTTTTTCAAATGATAGTTTGCAGTTAAATGTTATAAAGTTTAAATGGTAAAATGTTACAAGTCGACCAAGCCAGTTCACTCGCATCGTTCTGAAGCAGGAACCAGTGAATCTTCGGGAAGGTCCGTTCTCCTTTGTTTTGTCATGCTGTTATTTGTTGTTGCCGTGCAGATTGCTACAAGTTGGCCTATACTAGGTATCGTGCGTCGTCTTGCAATGGGTACCGGTGAAGCCTCAGGATATGCCAGATAATTCAAACTGTAATATGCACCCGGTTAAGATGGCAGACAATTCCAACGGCAATATGCGCCCTCGGGTCAACGTCTTGCAACCGTTTCTATCGATAAAAACTTGCCAAAGCATCTCTTCGATGATGTCCATCGCAAATTTTACCTTCTCGGAACCGTGATGGACATACGCATAATGTAGGATGAGATAATTGATGCCAACGTCCTATTTCTGCGCTTCTCAATTCCTAGCGAAACTAACTATACCCTGGTATATAATATGCTTGTGCGTTGAACGGGTTACCGATGAGTTTATGGCAGATCTTGACCAAAAAATTGAAGAACGAAAATGGCAGGAATTCCAGCAAAAGTAGAAGGGTATTAAGGAATCCAGGACGTACACATAACAATGAGCCAGCCTTGTCCTGGGCTTTATGAGTAGAACACATACAGTCAGCTAATCCAGCTGATCAAGCTCCGGCCAACGTTGACAGTGGTGTGTCACAAAGTGCGACATTAAATAACGCTCGCAGAGTCCTGAGCCATAGCTCTGCCCGGGACAATGAGCTACAGACGATAGCTTAAACTTGGGCATATCATGCTTACGTATCCCAACCTTGAGCGGATTAATGGCCAGCGAATCAGGTCTTGGCACTAGGTATCTTTGTTTGAGTAAGAAAAAAAGGTAAGAAGTTTTGCTGCCAAGGCTTGTTACGCTGGCCAATCATCCGCACAAGATTGGGATACGCAAGCATGATATGCCCAACTTGGCTACTGTCTGTAGCCCATTGTCCCGTGCAGGGCAGTGGCGCAGGACTCTGTGAACGCAATTTAATGTCCCATTTTGTAACACATCACTGTCGACGTTGGACGGCTTTATCAGCCGATAAATTGAAGTGTGTTCTAAATAAATTTGGATGTTCGTATCCTTAATATGCACAGCTCGAGCTTTTCTTGAAGATCCACTGTAAGAAGATTGTCACTGACAAAATGTAAGAAGTTTTGTTGCATATCACTTACCCAATAATTAATGTAATAATAATAATTAGTGAGACAAATAAATTTTGGATATTTTCTTCGAAAGTAGACTTCGTACTGATAAATAAAAAAAAAACACAATTTACTTGACGAATTTTGAATGAATAATATTTACTTGCCTACTAGGTATACTTTTTTTTTTTTTTTTTTGCCTACTCTATGAAAGTCGATTTCGAATTGAAATATAAACATTAAATAATTTACAAGACGAATTTTAAATAAGTAATACTTGCCTACTATGTTATATGCACTTTTTTTAAATAAATAATTTCAATTCGAATTCATACTAAAAAAAAATTAAATAATTTACAATACGAATTTTAAATAAATAAAACTTACCTACTAAGAACACTTAATAGTATTTTTTTTTAGATGTACACTCTATGAAAGTCGACTTCGTACTAAAAAATAAAAGCACTCCCACTTACAAGTCGATTTTCGAACAAATAATACTCGCCTACTAGATCATTTTATAGTTTTTCTTTAATATTTACAATTGTTTCGTCATGGCAATTGGCAGCCCATCAGTTCATCTGAAAGAGCGTTGGCAGGGCTGAGACACTTATACCACAGGAGTTGCCAGCTCAAAAGCTTATTAAATAAAACACCTTACTAAATTGTAAAAAAATAATATATAAA
This sequence comes from Chymomyza amoena, assembly GCA_037043745.1. NCBI lineage: Eukaryota > Metazoa > Arthropoda > Insecta > Diptera > Drosophilidae > Chymomyza > Chymomyza amoena. Next base: position 5,644 of record JBAMAX010003721.1, read on the forward strand.
TTAAATAATCCAATATTCTCAATCAGAACAAAACTCTTTGAACTCTAAAATAAAACTGACTTCAAAAAGTTAAGTTGGCTGCTTTTATACCCTGTAAGCAAGTATTTTTTGACATTCATTTTCAAGTACTCGATACTTGACTGATTTATTATCGATAAACTTGCGATGAATATGAAAAATTTGTTTGTTGGTTACACGATTTCAATTGTGGTGAAAGCACTTATAAGCGTTATAAAATATTAGTCTTCCAAAGTCAAAGATTTCTATATATCTTTTTCTTTAAATAGTATTTTTGGTATATCTTCGGTCACTTTCTTAGATGATACAATTTTTTACTTAAATAACTAGCCAAATTTTCTTACCAATAAATCTTTGCCTAATTTAACAAATTTTTCCAAAATTCTTGGTAGCTTTTAAAAATATTTGGTAAAATTGGGCGTCAGTCAGACCAGATGTTCTGTTCTCTCACATCTAGGTGTTGCATAGTATGGACATTAGATTTTAATATAAAATTTAGTCTAAAGCCTTCAGTTACAAACTTTTGATATATCCATGAAACGTTTGACCAAGAGTATACCAGTTTAGAAAAAAAATCCCATTGCAATTGCGCTTTGTGTACATTAGTTAGAATCAAAAGAGCAACATTGGCCCCAAGCTGCAAAAACAAAGTGAATCAATCAAATCACTTCAAAATGCATCCCATATGTGTCTCTATATAAAAAGCAAAGCAAACTCTAATCTAAAAGCCAAAAACTAACATTGGTTTTGATTTTGTGTTTTGCTTCACAAAGATTAATTACCTTGACAAATAACTGCTATTTGTTGGCCAAAAAATTTTCTGGCTAATTGGCTTGCTTCAAAAGCAATTGCATAAACTTGGTTGACTCAAAGAACCAATTAGGGGCACACAGTCAGCAGAGAATCCTTAAAGGAAGCAGAAAAAAAAATGATAATAATGCTCAAATAAAAAACCAGATGGCAAGGAAAACTCATGGGATATGACGCATTAAATGGTGGATACTCTTTTTATACTTTTGGAAGTGCACTTTGAGACTCTTAAAATAAAAAGAGGAACAAAATTTGTTGAAAGTACACATTGGATCTCTTAAAAATATATTTATAAGAGTTCAGATCAAATAGATGACAAAAATCCGAAAAATAAAATGTTGCAGTATAATAACTTAAAGCCATTGTTGCTTCGCTAAATAGCAATATTCAGCAGCACGCCGACTGTTCCAAAAATTCCTACTGGGTTGCTTTTCAGTAGCATTTCCAGTTACGGTTCTGATGCACTGTGTGTTTGTCTCGCTCGCACCTGCACGAAATGCAATAGCTTCTGCAGTTGAGCATGTGGCAGGCTCAAATCAGTTGGTGAGAGAACTTGATTGAGTGCAGTCAAGACCGCAATCAGACGCAGGCAAACCACAAGATTTCCAGTTCCCTCCCTGTGAGAAACCGGGTGCAGAAACTAATGTGAAAAACTTGCGCCGTGGGCGAGACACCCACTCAACAATCATTCTAGACTTTCTTATTTATTTTAAGTTTTATGAGTATTGAAGAAAAATAAATAACTAAAGAATGTTAAAGCATAAATATAAAGTTTTCTGTTATACTTCTAAGAAGAAATACAAAAGAGTCTCTATTTAAATTTTGTTGCAATCAATATTATAGCAGGCAATACTATTAAAGTTTTTAAGTACTGACACTTTGTAAATAAGTTTAAACCCCCAAGGACTACAAGCAACACGGCTCTCTCACAAAAAACATGATCCCACAATTAGCCCGATATACTTGTCTCTCAGCTATTTAAAAAAGGGGACAGATTTTGATAAAACTTCGCAAATATGTTAAGACTAGTGAGACACACATAAGAACTAAATTAAAATGCAAAAAGAATTCCGTATCTTTTAAAATATACTGACCAATTTAACGTCAGTCATATTTTATTTAAAACTCAACACTTGTGTAAAGTTTGATTGAAATTGTTACACTCTTTCATATAGCTGCTATACAAATATTGAACCAGTTTTTTTTTCTGCACCTTATAGAATTTATTGTATCATGCAATAAGATCTAGAAGTGTCAGTTGCTGACTACGCGTGGTCTAATAGTGACCGTTTACGTGTTAATATCAAAGAAATAGACTGGACTCTAATATATTTGTCGAAAAAGTCACCTTAAAAAAACGCTTCTTTGCTTTCTTTATACAAAAAGCGTGAGTTCGGTGTGTTATATTTTAAACTATATTCGTATAATATTCGTTTTGGTGCAACTTTTCAGATTATCGAAAATTTACTCAATTCGGAGTTCCGTTTACAAATGTCAAACTAATAAGCTAAAAATTTTATAGACATTTAATTGGGTTACTTATAGCACCACACGGTGATAGTTCCGGGAACTTTTTAATCAAGGTGTTATTTTGCAATGGCTCCACATAAGTTGCAATCGATTGTACAACCATCTCAATAAACAGCCAAGTTGAACGAGTCGCATCTGGAAAAAAATTAAAGGATATTCGAGAAATTCCAATTTAATTCGATAAAAAGTAAAAAAGTGCGTAGTTTCTGGCCAGTAGATTGGGGTTACGTCTATGAAATATTAAACAAAAATTTCGTTTGTTTGAAAAAATAATTTAATTAAAAGTCCATTCAATCAAAAAACCAGCGCTGCTTTGATACATTTTTGATTTTTTTTTTCCAAAACCTGTCAATATTCACAAAAATCTTATCATATTTACTATATGACAGCCCTGGTTATCAAACCAGAAAATATCGTTTTTTAAAATCGCTTTCAACCGCTCAATATTTTATTTGAACTATAAAAAAAAATTATAAAATTTTAATACACAAAATAAAGATTACACTCATGTGAGTTGTTGGAAAGCTAAGGGTTATTTCCGAAGTAATTTGGTGCGTAGAATCCGAATCCGTCAGAACTGGCCCATCACGTCAGGATTTTGAGATATTTGAGGTTATGTTATTTTTTGGGTACGGATTCGGATTCTACGCACCAAATTACTTCGGAAATGACCCTTAGCTTTCCAACAACTGAACCATGTTGACCTGTGTTATAAATCAAGAAAAAACTAAAATATTTCAAAAAGCTAAATTGAAAATTGCTAAATTTTGGAAAATTACGTTTTTTATAATATTGAGCAAAAATGCATTTTTAATTTTGAAAATGTTTCTTAAAGGATTTTCTTCTTTAAAATTATAATCAATCCCATAGATATAAGTTCAATTTTGATTAGAATATTTTGCTCTCAACGAGGACTTAATAAGAAAATTCCTGACAAATTAAGCATAAATAGGTTTTTTTTGTCTAAATTAAAATTTGGCGTTTTGACATTTCGATTTAAAACTTGCTACAAATTCGTATAAATCAAAAAACTATTGTACTAGTTAACAAATTTAAGAGTCTAGTGAAACTTTCGTACAAAAGAGTTTTAGGGTAATTTTGTATCGCGAAACACAAAAATGACAACCTTTTTTTATAAGAATCGAGATTTTCTCAAAAAGTATGTTGGACACTTTTTTCAGATATTATCCGTTAATATCTCGTTAACAAAATGTTGTACTCGAAATTTTTGTAAAAGAATTCTCTTTCAGATTAAAGCTTAATATAATTTTTATTTTTAGTTTTTTTCGTCAATCAAGTGGAAAATTTTTAATTTTGAAAAAAGGCAAAAATTTCAATCGTCTTTCATATCAATACAAAAATTTGTTCACGAGATAAAACCGAATAATGGAAAAGTGCCCAGAACACGTTTTTCTAAACGATGCTTGAGAAAAAGTTGACATTTTCGTTTTTCTCGACCTAAAATTCAACTAAAAACCAGTTTTTTACGAAGGTTAATTTTTCCTGTAAACTAACGTTATTTAACAAAACGAAAGGCTTAATGTCCAAAAATAATTAACGATTGACTAAAATTTAAAAATATTTGCATACAAATTTTCAAATTTCATTTTAAATTTTCCCAATTCACGATCTATTATTTTGCCTTACAAAGTATACGATGATTTTTAGAGTTTAGTACAATGTTGCTTCCAAAAAGAATCCTGGCTGTATGACAAAACTAATATGCTCTCACATAGAGTATTATTACGAATTGTAACCACCTGTTCCCATTTCTCATTCATTCCATACATTAATTACTTTTGCAAATTGACTTTGCTGCCATGTGAGACGAGCAAAATAAACAGGAATACGGACAGACAAACGAAGCAAAGTACGACAAACAGACAGACAGACAGACAAAACAAAGAAAGACGTCAAGACAGACGACAAACCGACAAAGATGAAGTAAAATAAAACATAACCAAGTTGAAATGCACACACACGACTCATGCATACATAAACATTTAACACATAAGCAAGCAGAGTCAAGGTCAACAGCAAAAACCAACATTCTAAGAACACCAACACAATTACATATACATATATATATGCATATACATATGCGTAGTATATATGTATAGGGATATGGCCATAAAGGCACGCGACCAAAATGAAACCAAATACGCAAAACGCCAATTGAAATAAATTCGCCATGTTTTTCGGGTTTAACCCAATGACTGCGACTGGGTCTAAATTAGCATTGCCAAATTAACAATTTGCATAAAATGTAAATTAAATTACCAAAATGGCATTGCATGTTTTATTATTTTATTTAATTTTTATTTTCTTAAACTAAATATTGTTCAGCTGACTGTGTTGGCTGCCTGCCTCTTGGCTTATTAGTAAACATGCAAGCAAGCAGTTCTCAAACAAAAGGAGCAGAGGTGGCGAATAAAGGGGGCTTGGGAGGATATAACCTCATGAAAAAAAATGAGAGAGTAAAGTAAGGTACACTATATCCTTATGGCTAAAAATTCAACCTTACTGTAAAACAGCAAACTGAATAATTTGAAATGTGTCCTTTTTACACGTCTACAAACCCAAAAAAAAATATTTATTTTGGATGATATCTCAAATCCTTACAACCCCTACCTTTAAACTTGTTTCGGAGGGCTGGCATCTGAAGGAAGGTTGTTTTTGAGGTGCTTTTTTATGGACCCAACTAAAAATGATCGAAAAATGTTCCGAAACTTTCATAGTTGAAATCATCTGAGGATCTTCTTAAATCTTCCTTTTTTTGTTTTTACCTCTTTATCAGCGTGCTACTTAGTTTCTGACGTCACAAGCAAGATCAACGATACTATGAGGACTGATCCAGAATATACTAGTATTGATAATTGTTTCTTGTTTCGCTTTTTTACGTACTATAAATACATGTTCAGAAATAATTTTTTATATAAAAAAAAAACAATAATATAATAATTTAAAACAAAAATTTTATCTAAAAGAAATTGATTATGATATACGAGGGTGGATTGATAAGTTTCCGGCCTGACCAAGAGATGGCGCCACTAGGCCAACCTTGAGGTGGCGTTCTGTAGTACCATCCTTAGATAGCTTGTAGCTATAGTTTCAGCCCGATCGCCATGTTAGTTTAGATTTGAGAGCACACTGAACAAGACGCCTCTGTGTTTTTTTGAAAATTCGAAATTCGAAAAAAACATTTCTACCGCCAATTTGACGTTGTATAAGCGTAATCCAAGCGAATTTTTGCGTCGATTCATAACCGTTGACGAAACTTGGGTCCACCACTACACTCTTGAAACCAAGGAACAGTCTAAACAGTGGATTGGACCAGGGGAACCAACTCCAATGAAGGCAAAAACAATTTTTTCAGCGAACAAGGTTATGGCTACTGTTTTTTTTGGGATGCAAGAGGTATTATATACATTGATTACCTTGAAAAGGGTAAAACTATCACTGGTCAATACTACGCAGACTTATTGCAACGTTTGAGCCACGAGGTGAAAATTAATCGACCTCATCTAGCGAAGAAAAAAATCTTGTTTCATCACGATAACGCACCAGCGCACAAGGCAATCGTTGCGATGGCTAAAATCAACGATCAGAAGTTTGAATTGATGCCGCAACCTCCCTACTCTCCAGACCTAGCCCCGAGTGACCATTATCTGTTTCCTAACCTCAAAAAATGGCTTGGCGGTAAGAGATTTGCGGACAATAAAGAAGTAACCGAAGCTGTAAATGGGTATTTTGAGGAGCTTGACGAATCAGTCTATAGAGATGGCATAACTAGACTAGAACACCGCTATGTGAAATGTATTAGCCTTGGAGGAGATTATGTTGAGAAATAAAAAAATAAAATTCTTAAAAACGTTGTTTTTCTTGGTCAGGCCGGAAACTTATTAATCCACCCTCGTACAAATGTTCAAAATTTTTTTATTTTTTAATACAAATTCAATTATATTTATTTTTAATATTTTTAATTTAATTAAAATAAAAAATCAATATTTTATTAAAAAAATTAATTTTAAATTTGTAACATGTAGTTAAAAAAAAAAATAATAAACTTTTAACTTTAACTTTATTTATGTAAAACAAGAAAAATTTATTTATTATTTAGCATTTTTTTAAATACACAATTTTTTTCACTTTTAAGCCATTTCTTTTAAATATAAATTAGACATTTGAATTTTGTTTAGTTTTCACATTTTTGTGAAGTTTGATCAAAATTGGTACACCTTTTATATAGTTACCATACAAAAATTCAACCAGTTTTATGCGCTACCTTGTCAAATTCAATGCTTTGGAACAATAAATACTAAACTTTGATTATTTCGTCATTGGAAGAAGAAATTAAGGAGCAAAATTATTTGCCGAAAATGTTTTACATTTTATGGTTTTATAATAACTCAATCTAAGAACTATTTAAAACAACTATCCTAGTTTAGCGTTTAGGGAAAAATATAATATATAGAGTTGAAAACCATATCCTCCCACATAAAGCTCTCTAAGTCACTGACACACAACGCACACATAAGTAAATACTATGTATATGTGTATATAGAAACCCCCGATGTCTTTTTTGCTTGCATAATTTTAATAGCACACATACAGGCGCACTCAGAGCTTGGCTAAGACAGCAGCTAACAGCCGCCGGCATTAACTACATTACATAAAGCCCTAATAAGAGCCAGGACAGCAACAACAACAACAACAACAATAGAATGTGTATGACACATAAAATGCAAATGGGTATCTTAACTTGATGGTAATATATGAAACAAGCAAGCCCCAAGGAGCATTAATTTACATACAACAATCATATGCATCTACATATGTGTATATTATATATAAACGTATATTACTTATGTGATAACTAGAGAAAAATGACTTTATATATTTACAGTAACTAAATGAGTTATAGACTGATTAGACTTGGTTTATGGTAGCACATGAGGTTGCCATATTTAGTACAATTATGACTTGTCTAATATTTTTTTAAGCAAAGGAAAAAAATAAATACGTATTAAGTATTTCTCAAATATATCTTAGCCAACCTAAAATCAAACATTTTTATAAAATTATCGTGATAAAATTTATTTTTTTATTCCTTTTTTAAATCATAATTTTTGTCAATGCAAGAAATTTTTTAATTTTGTCATCACTTAGAATTTTCAAAGTTATAAAGAAAAAAGATATGCCAATTTGTGAATATTATTCTTTCATATATCACAAAATTATCAAAATTTTAAAATTACACAGAAATTGTTCTTCGTCATATCGACGACGAAATTTTTGAGAGCACATTCGTTGAATTGCAACTTTTTAAAACTTGTCATCATAAAGAAACTTTATAAACATTGCCATTGTGTATTATGAAAAAATTATACAGAAATTGCTCTTCGTCGAATCGACAACGGAATTTTTGTGAACTCATTGCCTCAGCTGCATCTGTGCTCTTTTTAACAGCTAAGCGACGACTAAAGCTCTACCGAAAATCAGAAGAGAAAAAACAAAGGTCTAACAGAAAAAAATGTTCTCAAAATTTTTGTAGTCGATTCGACGAAAACCCTTCGGGCTACTAAGTACGCAAAGTAACAAGCAAAATGTTTAAAACTTTGGCTGTATATAATCTTCCTGCTGTACGTCAAAACTTGACATTTTTTCCAGTTCTTTTAGAAAGACACTTACCCCGACATACATATTGATATATGTGTTGTTTTGAGTTATCGTTTATTTAAAATCTCAGATTACAATGTAAGACAACAACATAAGGGGCCTTGACGTAACCCGTTAAGGGGGAGGGGTCTCAAAAATACCATGCTTGGTCAGAAAAATTAAATTTTTTTATCTTATTTTACAATTGCTAACTATGGATGGACTATGAGGTCTTCCTATATAATTTGGATCACGAAGTTTGGGTACAGTCCTTAAGATAAATAAGCAAATGATGCGCATTTTCTAATTGATGAGTACCACAGATCCATATTCTTAAAATCTCTAAATAGATCTGTTTCTGTTTATGGCTTGGATACGCTAAATAAATTTTTTTTTTCTTCAGATAAGTCCTTTTTCCCCTAAAATTCTTATCACTTAGAAAATTCTCGTTATTAGTAATTAGTATTTCAGTAGTTCGAAGAGTATCAAGCAGTCGCATACTCTCCACATTACTTTTTATTTTATAGCTGAAACATAAAAATCACACAAAAAAAATTCTGACTAGTCTGTTGGCACTGCGATATGCAATTATTTATATTATGCATACGCAGTGTTGCAAAGTATAACAATGATAAGTTGGGAATAAATATTTACACATCCCCTCGAGGAGTAAATCTGGCTTAGAAGCCTTAATGTTTACTCAGCAAACGAAGCGAATTTGCATATACAGCGCTGCTCAATTGAACACAATGTATTAAATTTAAAAAACCAAATTTTTTAGGTGGATCAATAAATTTTGAAATGACTAAAGAAGTTATTTTTATTTCCGTGAGCTTGAATAATTGAATAATATTTTATCTGTCATGGTAAAAAAAATTCGCGTCAATATCTTTATTTGTTTAGAAGATATGATTATCAAAAAATAGTCCAAAAATGAAAAAACCGATATTCAGTTATCGATAATTCCATAAATAGTCGGAATTTTGCAATAAAATTGGGCATGGTTTCTAATGGCTAGCAGCTCTACCAACTGTGTAAAAATCATCAAAATCGGAGAAGGTCACAAAAAGTGGCCCGCTTCACTTATTTTCGCCGATATATTTTTACTAAAATTAAATTCAATAGAATTAAACTAAAACTATAAATTTTTAAAAATTGTCTACAAGCTATTCATAAAATTTAAAAAAAAAATTACATTTTTTGACAGATTTTAGAAATACTTTGATAAAATTTAATTATGTTATCGATTCTTGTCTACCAACTTGTCTAATTCTGCCTTAACAGTTTTTTTTTTTTTGTAAACCCTAATTAATTTCTTGAAATGCTATTTTATTCAGCAAAGATATTTGAAAGTAACAAAAATACGTATGATTGATATTTTGTTAAATTTAAGATTTATTAGTTTCTTGTTTACAAGTCCATTTTTATTATTTGTTTATGATTACCTACCTAATTGCTTTTTAGCACCTTTTTCAAAAGTTAAAATAATAATAATGTAAAATTCGCTTTACATATGTACCAAATGTACATTCGAATGCAACATTTTGACTGACAGTTGCACATAAAATTTAAGGGGTCAGAATATATGAAGCTGGCCACTTTAAAGCCCCAACCGAAATGTGATTCCTAAAATTTATCGATGTATTTTAATAGTCTGATGAAGTCGCTTGTACTATTTAAGATATTAGCAGAATGAATAAATATACTTTAAACAATTACTACGAACGATAGGGAAAGCATTTTTCTTTTAATTTTAAATTAAAAATAAAGCCAAATTTCATAAAAAAAACTATAAAAATTCATTAAAAAAGAAGATGTTTATCAAGCAGGATGTACATTGTATGTGTGTTTGTTTTTGTACACCATATACGACAATTTTAAATATAGTTCTTTTATGAACATTTCGAGGCTAAGATCTTCAAAATCGGGCAAGAACTGCAGAAGCTATAACAAATTTTTTCGACTTTGGTTTCTTGTAACTTCAACAATTTTGACTCAATCTTCACTTATCGTATATCACCGTAAAGGCGAAATTAATACCTATTTGATGTAATGGTAACATTATGTTCATGAGATATTCACGAATACCTAAAAACAGTACTCAAAAATATGTTTTTCGAAAAAAGATTAAGAGAAAAAAAATTATATTATTTTCACTAAAAAACTTACCATTTTAAAGGTTCACTTGAAGACCCTAAATTTTTTTACTAATGTAAGCTACGAAATTGTACAACCAGTCAACTGCTATAATTTTCGAGATTTTTTTTTATATACAAATAGTTTATTGAAAATTAAGTAATCGCTAAAAAAAATTTGCAATGCAATTTAACAAAATTTAAAATTTTATTAAAATTTTCTAATTATTGTTTCGATTGCTAAAATAACTGCTCAGTAAATTTTTTATTGAAAATTAACCAAGAAATCTCCAAAGTAAAATTTAAAAATTTTTTTTTTAACCTAAAAGATTTTGAACTAATGCAAATTTTTTGTACTCGTTTGTTAGATTTCTAAAAGAACTGCTCAGTTGTTCCTAAATTTTTTATCAAAATTAACTAAGTAATTTCTAAAAATTTTTTAAAATTTTTTTTAATCCTATATCTATTTTCTAAAAGAACTACCCATTTGCTCCTAGTAAGCTTTTTGATTCTCTGGGTTTGCTTCATTTGCTTTGGCAATCATTTTCATGTTTATCAGTCGTAGTCGTCAATCTGTCAGGTACTCATGTCGTACAGACCCATTTTGTTCGTCTGTCTGTCTGTCCATCTGCTTGTCTCTTCGTCTGCCCGTCTATCCGTCTGTCTGTCACTGCTCTGATTTTGCGTACTACAAATAAGCATCAATTTTTGAAAAGCTTTTCCCGCATTAAAAGTTCAAGGCATGCCAGGGCTGTAGTAATCAAGAGGACAACATTTTGCAATCGATTTTATGCCATAATGAGATATTTTCAAAAGATCAAACAGAATTATTAAATGCTAAACAAATTATTTTGTGTAGAGTAGAGTAGGCGAGTGATAATTGGATGAGTAAAAATGTTGTAAACTATTTTTAATGGGCTTATCAAAAGTTGCTAAAGCACTAAAACAAAATATTGGTGTCTGTAATTTGTTGAATCTGTTGTTAAATAATATCTACCCACAAGGAGTATTTAAAATGAAAGTTTGTTTAACTTAAGACATGAGACGAAAAAGGGAACATTTGAAGATTACAGTCGGTTTGAGATATTTCAAGCTAGCTTGTAAGCTAAGCGAGCAGGAGGTGCAACCCCCTACGATATTTTCTTTTAGCAGTTTTTGCCAATTATGTTAGCTTCCAAAATGTTAAAACTATAGAGTAAGTTCTGTGCGTGCCTTATCATCTGCTGATCTATTTCGAGATTTTGATAAAAAAAAGCCAAGTCCGCTATGGCCAATATTGCCAAATTGTCAGCTCTTTACCGAAGAGCTTTCCCAGATACTGATTTTCCTACGAAATGCATAGCAGTCAAACAGCAGGTGTTGGATACTTTCTGTCCTCTTCTCATCCCCACAGCTATGACAGAAATCGTTGGGGAGGAAAAAAATTCCAAAGTTCGCTTTGGAAGTATTTTGACAAGAGGGCTCAGGTGATATAACAGCCGGATATACTGTCCCATTGTTGTTCTGAGTTAGCGCCTCATAAGTTGAAGTGCGCACCCAAAAATTATAAATAATGCAATGAGTTGAAGAATCTTGTCCGAACCCCGAGTAGGTCAGGGTTCTGAGATGGTCTCCAAAATACATCGTTATGTGCACTTTTTTGAGGTTATGTCGAACCCCTGATGTGCCAGAGTTTTGTGGACCTCGCATTCGAAATTCTGCAACCTTAAAAAAATGTTGTTGACCTCAGAGCCAGAAAAACTTTGTTTATAGTATGGCAAGAAAAGAAATAATATTCATTTTCGAGATCGGTACTGCGACCTTAAAAAATGATTTGACCTCTAAGCCCGATAATCGATTTTATTTGTATGGCTCGAAAGTCCTCATAATATTCATTTTCGATATCGGTACTCCGACCTAAAAAAAATTATTTGACTTCCGAACCCAATAATCGACTTTATTTATATGGCTCGAAAATTATTATAATAAAATAATGATTTGACTTCCGACTCCAAGAATAGAATTTTTTGAATGACTCAAAAATCCTTCTAATATTCATTTTCGAGATCGGTACTGCAATCTTAAAAAAATAATTTCACCTCTGAGCCCGAGAATCGATTTCATTTGCATGGTTCGAAAATCCTTAAAATATTCATTCTCTAGATAGGTACTACGACCTTAAAAAAAAGATTTCACCTCCGAGCCCAAGAATCGATTTTTTTTTGTGTATGGTTCAAAAATCCTTCTAATATTAATTTTTGAGATCGGTACTGCGACCTTAAAAAAATGATTTCAACTCAGAGAATTCTTTTTCGAGATCGGTTGTTTTCCGAGATATTTCAAAAGTTTTTCGGGACAAGAAATTTGATTTATTAAAAAAAAATCAAAAACCATAATACCGACTCAATTTTCAGGAATTTCCAAGAACAACCAGTAAATTTGGTCACCCTACAAATAATTGGGTTTTAAAAAATAGAGCCTTATCATTAGAAGTCTTAAAGTAATGCTATAACAAAACATTGCAGAAATGGTGTCCTTTTTTTTCATTATAACTACTTATGAACCAATATAAATTATAATTAACTCACGAAGAAAAGATTAGCTCCACAAGGCAAAAAAGATAAGTACAAGAAACGTGATTAATCCTTTAAATTTACGTTCAATTAATCATCTCACTTGGCTTGCTCCTTAACTCTTCTTTACCCCCACCACATTTGCACTTAAAGTGTTCCACTTTCTTGGAATCTTCTGCCCAACCCTGTTGTTTTTCTACCATATTCCCTTTTTTACCATAAGTATACATCACAGTTGTTGTTGTCATGGCAGAAAATTGTTACAAAAATAAATTTTACATATGCAACAGCAAAGATTGCCCCCGACCAGAAATCCAATCCCAATATTTTTCTTTCATTCTGTTGGTTTGGTATGGCAGGCAAGTTGCACGTCACTCTCAACAAATAAACAACGGATGATGGGTTGAGTGTGTTCCCAGTTTCTCTCTGTCTGAGTATCAGAGTATATATTGCTTTACTTTATAATGCATTAAGCTTGCACGTGCCAAAGGGATGCATGATGAAAACCTTTCAAAACCAAACGAGATGAAACCGAAACGAATCGTATCGAATGGAACTCAAGTGAACTGAACAAAACCGAGTCCAGTTGCATGTAAATGGACTTTAAAATCCTTCACATATTTTGAACATGTAAGCTATGTGCCGTCGTCCTTGACACTTTTTGCCCACTCAGACAGCTCTCAACCGAGTTGGATTCTGCATTTGGCAGCACATCAAAATAATTTCTAACATCATATAACACAAAATACAGTGAGCATACTCTTAATAGAAGCAGTTTTAGTTTGTATAGGAAAAATAACAATACTAATTTGATATCGTACAGTTCTATTTTGTAAGACAAAGCTCATAAAGCTTATGGTGTTACATTCGAATACATCGAATGCTTTGTGTTGACAAGAAGATTGAGTACCTACTTACAAAGCAAAAAGTATTTTTAAGGGATCTTGAAAATGTGACGTCACTGTGTAGCCTCTAGGCTTAACGCTCAAAGCTTTCAGTTTGCTTTATATGACTTAGAATCATACAGCATGGATTTATAATATTTAAAAAATTTTCAATTTTCAAATTTTCGTTTTCTTATATGTTGTTTTCAGTTCGCAAGCTAATTCGGATGATTCTATGAGACCACCCCATTTATCTATTCAAATATTTTTAAAGCACTTAAAGAAATTAAATTTCGAGATTTTTCGAATTGAGCTCAATTCAATTTCATTCACTTATTCTTAGGCGATTATGAATATGAATTCTTGATTTTAACAAACAAACGATTAGGGGTTAGTAGGTTAATAGTGGGCTATTAACGATATCAAAGTATTGTTCATCTTTTCACATTTTTATTTAAGATTACCTCAACATTAAAAAAAATTAAAATTGGAGATTTTTAAATTAACAGGACAACCATAGGGTATGTTATAGGGTCAAGGTATCGGGTTGTCAACGACTTCAAACTATTGAAAATTTTTATGCACAGTTTGACTATTTTCCAAAACTTAAACGAGGAATAATACTAGATCAAAACTTCGCCTCTAGAATTGGAGAAAATTCTAAAACGTGTCCCAATAATTTTTGAAAGCTAATTAGTTCGGATCAATTAATAGGTAAACAAAAAAATACTGAAAATTTCAGTTTTTAAAATTTATTGACGTTACTGCTTAAATTAAAAAAAAAAACAAACATTTTTTCAAAAAGTTAATTAATTTTTAAACTAATTTGTACAATTTAAATTATGATATTTGTTAGCCAACATTATTTAAAAGAAATAAATGAAAATTTCTTAAGAAAAAATTAATTAATTTTGAAAATTTTTTGGTTGATTTTATTTTGAATCTCAGTTCAATACTAGTTATGTAATCATGTCAAAACATTTATTTATTATCCTCAGATAGATTGTAAATAAAATAAACAAAAAAAGTTACATTAAATTGCAAGTTTAATTTAAAACAAATACAAAAAAATATTAGAATATAAAATTACAAAAATATTGTAATAATAATAATAAAATAAATAAATATTGAAAAATCATTAATAATTTTTGACGACCTTTAAATAAATGTAGATATAAAATTACAAGATTATTTCAATTATTTAAACAATGTAATACGTTCAAATATTTTGGTTCCTTTAAAAATGCTAATATTACACTATATATATACAAGCTACTTATATAAGATACATTATTTTTTAATTCTTTAAACAATTTAATATTAAAAAAATGGATTATAATTTTTGAACAAGAAAACTATTTTTGTTCGCTCACCATTAACAAATTAATTTTCGTTTTATTTTTTTTTAACAAAAGGATAGGAGTTCACATTGAAAGCAAAAGATGATTTACATATTTAGGAAAGTAATTTAGACAAATTTCTTATAAGTTTAAAGATAAGTAAGTTCAAAGGCAAAAAAAAAAAATTTTAAGAGTCTTAAAGCAACTTGACTAAAAAAATTAGTTCCAAAATATTTAGTTGTTTAGTCACAATTAAATAAGCTGTGAGAAATATGATTTTTTTAACTAAGCCTTAAAAAAAATGTTTGGCTTTTAAACGATTTTTATCATCAGTTTCATAATCGTTTAAACAGTTCATTGTATATATGTATAAGGCTAAAATTAATTAAAATTCACATATTTAGGGCATATACTAACAATATATAAACATTTTTTTCTAAGTATGGTGACTGTTAAAAATAAGGAAATTATTTTTTTTAAAAGCCATCATGACAAATTAAATTTAAAAAAAAAAAAAAATTTATAATTAGACTTTAAAGTGTAAAGATAAACGTTAAATATTAAAAAAATAAAAAAAAAAGTCCCATAATTCGGTTTTTATTATTAGTTTACAAAATTTGTTGTATGCACTTTTTTAATCACTATCAATCTGCATCTTTATTTTTAAACTGGTTCATTTTGAAACTATCAGAAAAACTTGAAAAGCAATCTATATAAAAATTAGACGGCCTCCGCTGCGCTCCGGCACGCTCGCTTCGCTCGCTCGTCTAAATCTGGAATCTTTCCAATTGGAAAACATCGTCCGATTGATCGATGAGTGGATTAATTTCATCATAAAATTTTCAACCACTCGCCATCTTTACATTTTAACCATGTTTGATGGAGATTTGGTAGTTTTCCTCTCGGCATTGTAAGCAGTACTGATATTAATGTTTTCGTGCACTAATAATGTTAACTTATTATATAATGGCGACAGGATTTTTTATTTTTTCACGTTCAGTCAAGACAAACCACAGATTGAAAAATATTGCGTAACGCGCCGTTCGCGAAAGCCGCGAAACAGAAGTATTGAAGGCTTCGCAGCTAACTTCGCGCCCGTGAACACACCATGAAGGTATAGTCGATAAATGAAAAAAAAATGTTAGAAATGGCAACCCTTATCCCTTAGGGGTATGAAAAATAGATGTTGGCCGATTCTCAGACCTGCCCAATAAGCACACAAAATTTCATGAGAATCGGTCTAGCCGATTCGGAGGAGTATGTTCACACAAAAACCAATATTCACAATCCCACGAACCAATTCACACAAACTCATCGCAATAGGCTTAAAACTTCCGCATTGACCTCTAACACACGCAAAAATCAGATTCATCAACTCGTTCATGAGAACACCCATAATACGTAAAACATAAGTTTCTTCTTATATATAAAATTCTAGTTTCACAATGTTAATTATCATACTCCTCCGAAACGGCTGTACCGATTCTCATGAAATTTGGTGTGCCTCAATAAAATACAATTTATAACGTTTATAATTTTTGTGTTTCCTTTCGACAAAAACAATTAACTAAAAAATATTAGGTAATCTGACAATGTACACAATGCCAACCTAATTAACAAAAAAAATTTTGTATTGGAAAATCAAATTGTCCTTTTTAGTAGTTTTGTCGCAATTAGCGGACAAAATTGTGAATCTAAACCATTCTCAGATCCCCTTGAACACAGACAAAAAATTTCATCAAAATCGGTCCAGTCGTTTAAGAGAAGTTCAGTGACATACACACTCACAGAAGAATTATATATATACAGATATATAATAATCTGCATAATGTATTAGTTATTGCTTTGTTTTTTTTTTTGTAATAATATTTGTTTTTATAAAATATTTTGCCCCAATCTTTGGAAGCTTAGAAAATACGTCTACGCTGTTGAGCTGTTATTTTATTCAATGTTTTACCAATCGAAAAAAAAAAAAAACAAATATTTCAAAGAGCTATTTTTCTATTTTAGAATTCAATTAAATTTTCTTGTTTACCATAATATTTCAAATATTAATTTATCTTGTATATTTGCTTACCCTCTAAAAGTGATTAAAACGCGTTTTTCTAATACAAGAATCTTCAGCTTGATCACCTTGAAGGATTGATTTGAATTGTCTTCCTAAAGAAACTTATCTGATAGATGATGGAATCTTTTGGATTGCTTTCTTGTAGATTCTTATTTCCCAACTTTACTCTCTAAATAAGTTCCAAAACTTCGGCCTTATCATCTTTAGAAGGTCGTAACAGCCTTACAATTAAGATATTAATATTTATCACTTTAAGTGCAAATATTTGCATTGTAATAATTAATAAGAAATATGAGATCGTTCGTTTAATTGCGATATATCGATAACTAAGTTTCCTTTGCCACTGTAAATGCAACATATCGATAACCAACGCAATGTTTCATTTTCAAATACCATACACCGAAATTTCGTTATTTTGCTTGCATTCTGCCAATTTCTAATAGATTTGGCAAGCGTATTAAAAGTTCGTTAGACTTCCAATTTTGCGAATATCTCATTTTTCATGTTGTTTATTTAGACACTCGTGGTATTTATACCAAAAAACCGCGTTTCGTGCAGATTGTATTTGTTTCTATTTTTTTTTTTTCGTTAACACCGCGTTCAATTTCTATTTCGCAAAATTGTTGCCAGCCATAGCGTAAAATTGCATGGCTACAAAGGGAGGGACGGGTTGGTTGCACGGATCCGGCCCACACACAGTTCACGCAATGAAGTGTGTGGCTAGATTTTTTTTTTTGCGGATTTTTGCTTTGCTGCGGCAAAATGAACCTTGAATGAATGTCTGAATGGGCTTTGGGTCAGGCTCTGCCGTATGCGAATAAGGAACCAAGCAAGCGCATATGTATTCATCCTACTATGCTCTCGACGAACCATAGTTTATTGAAAGAGGTCAGGATTTCATTTAGTCAATTCGCATTCAACCCACAGCGAAAGGAGGCATAGTTTTTAATGGAAAAATGAAACAACAATCAAAAAATGCAAAATTGACAGCAGCTTGTGGGAAAAGAGTGATAGATAGCGGAGCTACGTGATTTCATATAGTCAGTATATAGTAGGGTTAGTGGCACTAGTCAGGGTCTTATCCATGAGCCAATATTGCCTGCCAGTTTCCAAGGGCTTGTGGTCAAATCAAAGGCTAATTCCCAATACAAAGCAAACAAGCAATAGATTTGTGCGCAAAATTCTTGCATAACTTCGTCCAAATATTGAATGCTGGCAACATCAGAAAGTAATTTCCGGTCATATGTTAAGTTTTTAGAATTCATAAATGTATAATTGACAAAGTTCAAGCAATAATTACGACCAGTGTGACCATATTAGCATGTAATCAAATTATTGCGCTGTGTGATAGTGCACAGGTACAGTCTGCACAAGAGCTGACAGCTGATTTGTGTACAAAGCTGTCGAGGTGCTTGCAATTTGTGGTCAAAACGGAAAGTTTTTGCAATCAAGAAGTAGATTTGTGGTCAAAAATATGTTATAGAAAGTTTTACTATCGCTGGACTCAGCCTGTTAAAAAGTAATTTCCGGCAATAGTAGGCTATGTCTTACATTTGAATCTGGGCACACTTTTTTGGACTGTACAAAAAATAATTGATTTTGATTTTCGTTTTATCAAAATGGTTTTTAGAGACATTTGATGTTAGAGCCCAATTTTAGGCAACAAGGTACATGAACACAAATTTGTGTGCAAATCGTAAGATATAAAGTTGTGGTTAAAAATTCAGCCTATTCAAAAGTAATTTCCGTTAATATGCTAATATCAAAAGATGTGCTGGGCACACTTTTATTTTCACCTGCACAGAAAATAATTGATGTGCCCATTTTCGATTTTTTAAACATGGTTTTTAGGGACATTGGATTTGAGCACAATTTGAGGCCCCTAATCGAAAGCTAGAAATTGGCTTGTGGTCAAAAATCTTAGTTTACTTTTTGCAAGCTCTCTACTATACTACGCATGCTAGTCTTTCAAAAAGTAATTTCCGGCAATATGTTGATTTCTCAAAAATCGCAAACTCTTTACTTTAGTGCTGAGCACACTTTTCTTGCCTGTGCAGAAAGGAGTTAATAGGTGATTTGTTTTTCGATTTAACAAAGTGTGACCAAATCAAAAGATTTGCGGTCAAAAAATGTTTGCAAATTTTTGGCTATTAAGAAATAATTTCCGTCAGTAAAAAAATTTGAAATATTTTTCAATCAATTTCTACAGCTCTGGAACAGATTTTCTGGCCACAACAGAAAGTAATTAATTGATTGAGTGTGGTTTAGATATTTTGCTCAGTGCTTCGTTTTTTGCAATGGCAACACTGGCTGCAGCGGACTATAAAATGGCGTCACGCACTTGAGTTGTGCTCAGTCTTGTTTGACATTTCAGTAAGAGCTGAGCTAAGACTATCGAAAAAATCTAAAAGTTGTGAACATTTTGAAAATAGTGAACGCTCAACAAGCAGTGAAAAAAAATGTAAAAGTTCTTGACAAAGTATATAGATGAGTATCATAAAATTTTTCAAAAATAATGATACAAAAAAATTACTATCTAAAAGCCAATATGCGGGATCAAAAAAAAGTGTCAAAATAAAAAAAAATAAAAATTCGCCAAAATTTTAACGCCAAGATTTTTCACTCTTCTACGCAGATTTATAAGCAAGCAGTGCTGCCCATATTTATGAAACTTACGCTATAGCTTACACTAGATGGCGCCAGCAGTACTAAAAGCTATCAGAAGTCTATTAAGTGCTTATTATAAATAATAAAAAAAATTTTGTACAATCGTGGTGGTGCCCCACAGTGAAATACCCTGCACCTTTTCTATCGACAATACTTTTTTCTGCATATTCCTAAGAACTTTCACAATTGGAATTAATTTTTTTTGAGGAAATTCTATATTTATACCTAAATGATTCCAAAAATTGTTACCGATTGTAATGAATGGCGTTGTTTCAAGTTGATATCCTAGAGGGTGTAGGAGAAAGCACGGTAAATCGATTGCGTGGGGTGGAGAGTCCTCATGAATAAAATTTCGATTTGGATTTGTTCGTTAGAACCACATGAATCAGCTTACCAAAAATTGTGATTCAAGTTCACCTGCCACCATAATTAGGTATAGTCAAATATTGACCTATTAACTAGATTGGCCATTTCTCCAAATGTGCGCCCCCGACTTAAATGTTCGTCATATTTTTCTTTTCGTAACATCACGCCAAACTCTTTTTACTTATTCTTTTAAGTTTAATTTTTTTTTGCAATTAATCTTTTTTTTTTGCTACTTAGAATTTTTTAAAGAGACCAATAACTCTCGGTTTACTGCATCCCATATATTCCAAAGAGTCGATCGGTCGACCGAACGATTTTTATTGGATTGTAAAAGCAATAAGCCGAATAAAGAAATGGATTCATTTCTTTTTTTTTTTATTGAGCACCCCTGACTTTAACTTACGGCACTTGTTTTTCTGTAGCATTACGCCAAGCGGATTTTTGCTTATTTTTATTATTGTTAATGTTTCTAAAGTTATTATACTTTGGCGATACAAAGTTTTTAAATTGCTTCTCGGCTTTCGAAATCATATGCCCCTAAGAGTCGAACGGTCGAAAAATCGATTTTAAGGATCTTATTCGTGAAAAATATCATTGGATTGCATGGAAATTGATTCATTTATGTACTTCGTTGTTGTCTCGTAGGGTATCTTGAAAGAGTAACTATGAAAAGCTCTAGACGTAAAAAAGTGTTCACTTTTTCAATCCATTTATTATGCATAAAACATTAAAAAATTAAAGCCTACAAAAGCTTAAAAAGATAAATTTAATATTTATGCGATTCCGGAACCAGAAGAGCGTTACAGGAAATGTTTACTTTGCTTTTTAACCCCCGACGCAAAAAGAGGGGTGTTATAAGTTTGACGTGTCTGTCTGTTTGTCTGTCTGTTTGTCTGTCTGTCTATGGCATCGTAGCTCCCGAACGCATGCAGTGATTTCAATTTAGTTTTTTTTTGTATTAAAGGTGACTTATGTGCGAGTGTTTTTAGACATGTTTGGTGAAAATCGGTTGAGCCGTTTAAAAGTTGTGGGGAGTAAAAGTGGGGAGAAAAACATAAACTTTGTCCGATTGGCTTAAAATTTGGTCCTATTGTAACTGACGACGTCACTGATTCGAATCTGAGGTTATTTTTGCTCTATCTCTTCTCGTTTAGAAGTTATGGCCATTTGAATCTAAAAACATAAACTTTGTCCGATTGGCTTAAAATTTGGTCCTATTGTAACTGACGACGTCACTGATTCGAATCAGAGGTTATTTTTAGCCCCCGACGCAAAAAGAGGGGTGTTATAAGTTTGACGTGTCTGTCTGTCTGTCTGTTTGTTTGTCTGTCTGTCTATGGCATCGTAGCTCCCGAACGCATGCAGTGATTTCAATTTAGTTTTTTTTGTATTAAAGGTGACTTATGTGCGAGTGTTGTTAGACATGTTTGATGAAAATCGGTTGAGCCGTTTAAAAGTTGTGGGGAGTGAAAGTGGGGAGAAAAACATAAACTTTGTCCGATTGGCTTAAAATTTGGTCCTATTGTAACTGACGACGTCACTGATTCGAATCTGAGGTTATTTTTGCTCTATCTCTTCTCGTTTAGAAGTTATGGCCATTTGAAGTTAAAAACATCAACTTTGTCCGATTGGCTTAAAATTTGTCTGTCTGTCTGTCTGTCTGTCTGTCTGTCTGTCTGTCTGTCTGTCTGTCTGTCTGTCTGTGGTATCATAACTCCCGAACGCATGCAGTGATTTCAATTTAGTTTGACGTGTCTGTCTGTTTGTCTGTTTGTTTGTCTGTCTGTCTGTCTATGGCATCGTAGCTCCCGAACGCATGCAGTGATTTCAATTTAGTTTTTTTTTATTAAAGGTGACTTATGTGCAAGGTTTCCTAGACATGTTTGATGAAAATCGGTTGAGCCGTTTAAAAGTTGTGGGGAGTGAAAGTGGGGAGAATGCGTAAAAAAAAAAGGAAACGAGCTTGACCTTAAATGTAATCTATACCTTAACAAGAATCTAAATTATAGTAAGTATATTATAATATACTAAAGTCTAACTTAACCTAACCTACCTATAAAAAGGATGAAAT
This sequence comes from Chymomyza amoena, assembly GCA_037043745.1. Taxonomy (NCBI): domain Eukaryota; kingdom Metazoa; phylum Arthropoda; class Insecta; order Diptera; family Drosophilidae; genus Chymomyza; species Chymomyza amoena. Next base: position 27,743 of record JBAMAX010003721.1, read on the forward strand.
AAAAAATTAAATTAAAAATTTAAAAAACCCCCGAACTTAAGTAATTTTCATTTAAAAAGTAAAAAATAATAAAAGAAACTTAATGTTAAAGTACCTAAGAATCTATTAATAATTCTAAAAAAAATACGTCGCGTTGGGGGACCGCTCCTAAACTAACAATTTAAATACAAATAGTCTAATTAAGCAACAAAGATGAACTTAAAAACAAAATTAAGAAAATACTTCAAAAACTTTCATAGAATTACTTCAAAAAACTTGCATGTAAGATACGACCGTCAACGACGTCTGCCCTCGCGTGTCCCCCAACGCGACGTATTTTTTTTAGAATTATTAATAGATTCTTAGGTACTTTAACATTAAGTTTCTTTTATTATTTTTTACTTTTTAAATGAAAATTACTTAAGTTCAGGGGTTTTTTAAATTTTTAATTTAATTTTTTTTAAAATTAATTCTAGGAAGAGTATTTTTAAAAAATCAACAAATAAAGCAACCGCAAATGTATTATTTTCGTTTTTTAAGAGTTTCTGCTTATTATTTTGAAGAAAAGAAACATTTTTGTTTATGTTTATATATTTGCAGAAATTTAAAAAAAAATCACGCATGCGGTTTTTAAATAAACAAAATTAATTATTATTTTGTTTTAAAATGTTTGTCCTGAGTGAATCTATTTTGTGTATTATCAAATGAAAAATTTTCTTACAAAAATCAATCTATGAAAAATATTGTTGTATCTTTTAAGTTTTGGCTCTTTAAAGAAAAAAATCCAATTAAAATGCCGCTGAACTTTAGTTATTAACAAAAAAAAAAACAAAATAATAAGAAATTCTTGCCCAGAGCACGGCCGAAAAATCAAAGCAAAGAAGCAGCGTTTAAAGCACCTGCCTTAATATTTTATTAAAATTCTTAACATTTTTTTATTTTTGTTTGCTTTGGTCCATTTTATTTTTATTTTTTAATTGTGCGCTCTTCTTTTGGCGCTATAATTAACACAAATTGCGAGAGCTCTTTGAGCGGCCTCCTTTACCATAATTTATTATACAACGCATATTTCAGATGATTGCGTCTAATTAATTATAAATATGTACAAATGTAAATGCAAATTAAAAAATTAAAAATTTAGTTCAAACTTGGTATGACTGGCATTTTAAAAGACTGAAACAAAACGAAGTTATTAACAGAAATTCCTAAAATAAATTTCTACGCACTGTAGATATTTCCGTGGGCTTCAACTTATGCGAATTTATGGCAAAATTTTATGGCAAATTAAATGAGCATCAAAGCAAATTTTATTTCGGGCATATTTTAGCAGTCTAAGTGATTAATGTGTGCTTTGTTTTTATCTTACAGATACATGACATCTTTAAATTATGCATACTAAATAGGCGTGACAAGGCAGAAAAAAAAGAGAGCAACGAGCCCTTATAATGTCCCCAAAGTGAAAATACATAAAAAAATTATATGCGGAAAAATATTTCAGAGCAGGTATGTAAAAGTTTGTATACTCTCTTTGATGGGTTTGTTTTATATTGATATGATGAGATAGGAATCAGATGTCATTATTGTAAAATTTTTATGTTCCACCTTAGAACTTTAGAAAATTCACATACATAAATTGCGTACCATGGTTAAAAAAAATTATTATCACTTCTATTTTAAGAGATATTAGGAATGTACACAAAAGATTTAAGTAAATATTTACGACATCATTTATATCCGTAAATATATATAATGACAAAAAGTACCTAATCGGATCAACTATTAAGTCGATGCCTTTGATTTTGATGATATTTACATACATATGTGATTCCGATTATTAATTGAGAAATCGATAACTAAATATTTGGTAGTCTTTTCGTTGGCGAGTTATACATTGTAAACGCATAATTTTATTTGAATGTTTTGCATTCAATGAAATATAGAACTTTGAAATTAAAAAATGTTGATAAAAAAAAATTATATTAAAATTTTAAAAAAAAATATTACTTTTTTTTTCAATATATTTATTTTAAAAACAAGTTTAAAATATACTAGATACTAAATGTCAACGATTTTTTGTGCTTCAAACTGACGTTCCGCACTATCATTTAATTAAAAAAATCATTTAAAGTAAAAAAATATGTTGAAAAGGGTACATTACAAATTTAAAAAAAATATATATAAATTTTAAACTTTAATAATAATAAGTGAATAAACCCTGATCAGTGTGACTATCCGGCCGATCAAATCCAGATATCAGAGATAATAAGAGCTAGAGCAACCAAAATTTCCTTATTATGCTCCAAGAAACAAAGTTATTTTCATCTTTAATATCAACTTTATATTATATAGCTCCTACTACTTATTCATATATTTACGCAGATATAATAAATTTGACGTTCGAATGTTGTAAGATTCCCCAATAAGTGTACTTAACTTTATCAGCTACATTATAAAGGCGCAGTTGAAATAATAATTTTCCTGACTTACTATTTTGTCAGTCCCCCACTGGCGTAGAGCTTTGGGGATCTCTATCAATAACTGTTCGAAGAGTAACAGGGACCTACAGTTTATAGCCGAATCTGATCGAGCACGTGTCTTGAGTAGATAACAATTTTCTTGGGCTTGATACTAGTTGCCCATTTCGATTTCAGGGCATAAATTTGGTAACTAAAAAGTGTTTTTTATGGAATTTTTAAGTGTTGAAGATTCGTCTGCCAACCCTTTTGCTCATCTGTCCTCTTGAAGATCGTCACTCGCGTCCTTCACAGTATGCAATTTTTATTTCTGATTAGTGTAACACAAAGATTTATTTTAGCAAATTATTTTTTTATTATTGTTTTTATATTCCGAGTATTTAAAAATAGCTATATAAACTAATTTTAAAACCATCATCGAAATAATATACATATTTTATTAAAATTAAAAATTAAAAACGAAAAGGGCTTCCTTGGGGTTGACCATGGATCTGAAAGCCCAGGTTGCAGATCAGGATTAAGGGTCTAATCACAGAATATTATAAGATACATTTAATTTTGCACTGCAGATATAGACCAGATATTTCTAATTCCCAATCTAAAAATATTTTTTTAAATAGACTTATTGTCCTTCCTAACATCTCCTTATTGTTCTCTCAGACCTAACTCCGACTAAATGTCAAAAAATTCTTAGAAAGTCTCGAAAAAATGAAGCAGATCAAATTTCATAGATTTTGCGTTATACCTAGATACGTTAAGAGGCAGGCAATTTGTAAATAGATTATTCTGAAACCTGATTTAATCCGTTTACTGTGACCTCAAAATCATTAAATAGTCGTGATCAGGTCAGAGAAAACCACTATAACGATATCATCTGTTGGCCTGCCTTTAAGAATATTTAAAAATAATTGTATTTACCTTAGTTACAAAGCCCACGCAAAAATTAATACACTCTCTGCCCAGCTAAGTATCAAAAGAAAAGCTAATGACAAAGCCGGCCTAAGGCGCAGCTGTGTTCCTGGAACTTCATAAATACGTTTGTTTGTGTTAGTATACAACAGTTTTTGTGCCTTATCAAGTCAAATGATATCAAGGACAGACATAACGAGTTTTATCTAAACTATGCACAGTGGCAACACAAATTATTCGTACACCTTTAAATTTTTAGCTCAGTGCCCAAAAAACACTCCATTTTAAATGCCGAAGGGTGACTTTTTAGCATTAAAATTTAATTATGAATTTAGAATTTTAAGTGATTACCTAGTTTGTCACAAATCCCATTTTTGGATGAATAAGTATTTTGTCAATTTATTGCCTAGGGTAAGATTTTTTATTTAAAAACCCAAAATGAATTTACAATTTCGATAATTTTACAAAAATAAGATTTTTGAACGATTAAATATTTTTTTTGCTTTCATTCCAAGTATTAAAAAAAAATCAAAAATGTGATAGAAATGCAATATATCCAGATCCATAATTTTGAATGAATTAATTCTAAATATATTTTTGGAACTTAGAGTATTTGCCTTAAAAAGGAGTACGCGGAGTTCTTCGTTATAAAAAAAAAAAACGTTTGTGGCCCTATGTTCCACCTTAGTGGCCGTCGGTGGCGTAAGTGGTAGCGTACCCGACTCTTAAACCGAAGGTCGGTGGTTCGATTCCCCGCAGTAGCACTGGTGCATTTGCCTAGCTCTTGCATCGCTAGCTCAAAGACGCTATTTGCGATGAAAGTCTCTATTAATTAAAGACACCGCCGTTCGAATTCGGCAATAAACTGTAGGTCCCTGTTTTGTTCGAACAGTTATTAATAGAAATCCCCTATGCCCTAAACAGGGATTTATTTATGTTCCACTCTAGGAAATATATATAAGAAAAACGTAAGATTAATTTAAAAGTTAAATTTTTGTAAGATACTAATTTTCCAAATCACATTTCCTTTATTAAATTTCCTACCACAAAATAAAAAAAGAAATTATATGTGAATTTTTATTTTTCCTCAAAATCCGTACGAGCTGTAAAAAGAATTTTATTCTAAATATAACATTTTTGGAATTTTGCTATTATACTTATATTTTATTATTATTTATTTAATATTAATTAATTTTGTTTAATAAAGCAGACTAAAAACAATAAATAAAAAATAAATAGAGTATTTAATTACTTGCCTTAATAAAAAATGTATAGTTATTTTTTTGGTATGTTAGGGTATTTTATGCCAATTAATTTTTATTTAAGCCTAATATATATAAATAAAATTAAAAAATATTAAGACAAGGTTTTTGGTGGTATTACAATACAAATTATTCAGAAATCGTCCTTTTACAAAAAATTCCTACAAATAGCGTTTATGCTTATGTGATATTTATATAGTATATAACAAAAGTATTGCTTATATCATAATTAGAAAGATTAATAGTAATTTGAAACTTTCTTTCAGAAATTTTTAAAATATTCGTTTAATTTAAATTTTTTTTATGATTTTATTTTTTTCTAAATTCAATTTTTTTAATCACAAACAATAAAATACATTATGACAACTTTGTTCTGACTTACAGTCCTAAAACTTAACTTAGTTTAAAGGTGTACGCATAAATTTTGTACCAACTGTATGTACACTTTATATGATATAAAAATAAAAAAACTTTTCTAAGCTGCAAATTGTTGGCAAGGAGTCGTGGTAAATATCTAAACCTGATCATTTGCACACAAAAACAAAACCCCCGCAGACCATGCTCACAAACATGCATATAAAGACTTGCAACTTTTTGCAGCATGCTTCTGGGTGCACACAGCAATACACACATGGATACCCCTCCTAGTTTGTAGTAATCAGCAGCTGCAGCATTTTGGGGCCAAATCGAGAATAACAAAAACAAAAACGTTAAAGGCGCTTTAAGCTGTATAATAAGCTTATCATGGGGCAAGCAGACAGCGCCTCATATACACTTAAATAAGTCCATACTTTTGTATGTATGTTGCATGTACTTTGAAGCACAATCCAAAACTTGGGCTCAAAGCCAAAGGACCGCAAAGTTATTCAATTACTTAACGCTAAAGCAGCTGGAAATCAGTAAATCAGCTTATCGAAGCCAATCCCTCACGTTTCCCATTCAATCTTTGCTAGCTGCATCTTTAAAACTTTCGATTGAGCTAAAGTTTCAAAAGAAATGAGTGAAAAGGTGGTAAAAAACGATATAAAAGTGGTGCAGATGAGTTCGTGGTCGACAGAGGAATACACTGTAAATTTGTAAGCCCTAAATATATATATCTATACTTATTTTATTTAAATTTTCGTTTTAGTAATGTGTAGATAACACTGTTCTACAAAATCAAAAAAATAAAAGAACTTTTCAAGTGAGTTAGTGTACGTTGTAGGTATTGACGAGTAGATCACGATAGTGTGTTTCAAAAATTGTCTAACACCCCCAAAATCGCAAGTTATGGCTTAAAACCCGTTTTTCGGGTACTGCGATCACTCCCACTATCACAACGTCGCCATTTTTCAACCGATTTTTCGATTGCTTTACGGTTTTGGAAAGAAGAAGGTTCAAGCTTTAAGACGATATACACTTGTTTATACTTCATACAAAGCAACTACGAGATATTTTAAAAGTTATCTAAGATTTGCACTTTTTTTTTCGTTTTTCACACTTTGAAGTCATTTTTATATAACATTTTGTTACAAAACCTTTACTTTTTTACATTTGATCTTAAAGAAATATTAATTCCGAGTTAGAAAAGTCATGGCTTAATTAAATCGGTAGGTAAATGCTTAAGTTACAACGCTTATTGTAAACAAGGAAATTAAAATTCCATCGACAAAAAAAGTTTTGTTTTAGAGGGTTAATTCGTTTGTTTATGAAGATATCATAACTAAATTTGATATTCAAAACTATTTTATAGTTTCCAAGCACTGTACCAAATTTGATCAAAATCGGTTGACTATATCATATAGCTCCCATAGGAACGATCGGCCAAAATAACTTTTTTAAAGCAAAATTCGCTATATTTCGCTTTTTAATAAAGATATCGTAACCAGATTTGGCGTTTGGAAATTTTTTAGAGCATGTACGCAATGTGCCTAATTTCAACAAAATCGAAAAATGGCGACGTTGTGATAGTGGGAGTCATCGCAGTACCCGAAAAACGGTTTTTAAGCAATAACTTGCGATTTTGGGGGTGTTAGACAATTTTGAAACACACTATCGTGATCTACTCATCAAGACCTACAACGTACACTAGGTCACTTGAAAAGTTCTAAATCACTGTTGGACAGTGTAATTATTTTCTCAGCTCTTATGTTTTTGTAACGTAACGCCATGCGTAGTCTTTTCTATTTCTTTTTTTTAACAAGACCGTTTATTGTAATATTTTATAATAAATATTATTCTACTTAATTGCTATGTGGGTACAAAAAACTATTTTGGAATAATTTTCGCGTCCTTATTTTATCATATTTTGGCGTAACGTTACTCCAAAGAACAAGTTGAGATAAATTTCTTGAGCAATCCCTAAGATCAAGGTCTTTATACGAACAATTAGACTTGCCTCAATTGTCACAATTTTGTTATACAGAAACCTCTCCCCCTTTTGCCCATTACACATGCCTAGCATGCCCTTGACCCACGGACTATTGTAGAGTATTTAAATGTATACAGACCAAGCTATAAAAGTTAGCAAAGCCACAAAACCGTCAAGCTCTCTAAATGATATTTAAATCTCGCCGATGGCACTTGGCACAAACTAAAAATCGCTTAAAACTTTCTGCGGCCATTTGTAAAGCGAGCACATAGCTCACCAAAAGGCTTTGGGCCAAAAAACCAGAAATCAAGGTAGAAACAAACAAACAAACAAAAGAGAGAAAATAAAAGTCAAAAGTAAATGGCCAAAATGGCAAACCATTTTTGCTGAATGAAAATGTTTGCCATGTGAAAATGTGAAACTCGCGGCATGCGCTGAGTTTATGACTGGGTTATTTTGATTAATGTTTTCAGCTAGGGGTGTCCCTCCCAAAAAAAAATAAAGGATGTGTACATATGTATTTAGAGAAGTGGCTTACAGGGCGGAGCAGCTGAGACGACAGCTTAATGGCTCAATGTGTCAGCGACGATGGCGAGAATAATAGATACTAAACATTGGACCGCCACTAAAAGACATAAAAACTGGGAATGATGATTGCGGCTATGAAAAGTTTTTGGGAGAAACCAGAAGAAAGAGTAATGAACTAATTCGAGATGTTGACGAAACTTCGTTGTGGCTGGAATCCAGATGAATAAGTCATAAGGAAGCTGATGGAAGTATGCTAACTTGGATAACAAAGCCAGCTAGCTTATAACTTATGCATATTTGAGTTAAAATATTACTAGATAATGGAAATATATTTCCCTGACCATGCATAGTAATTCAGTCAGTCTTTCTTGGGGGTAAACTTTTAACTTCCGTCTGACTGACGACGAATATTATAGAAGCTAACAAAGCTATAGCTAGTTTTTTGAATCTGTGTAAATTTTAGCACTAATAATTGTCTTTGCTAACCACTCTTAACTTTTCCAATATTTTTTAAGTTTTTAGTATTACGAGCAAAAATTTTTTAATTTTTCTAAATTATTCTGCAAACGTATCGAAGTCTTGAAAGAAAATTTCAATCAAAATACTTACGATTTCATTTCGTCTCAGGAATGCCAAATTAGAGTGAAAAGTTTGAAGAAAAAAAAGTATAAATTATTAAATTTTAATTATGAACACATATTCGAGATTTTTTTAAACCTCCACTGAATTTGCTCGAGATTTGATAAAGTTCGTCTATAAAATCAATTTTATTCAAAGAAAGTGTTATTTATTTAAAAAAGGTTGTTCAATTTCTGAGCTATTTGCATCTATTAATTTAATTTTTTAATACACGTTTTTAATTTTTAAACATTTTTAAATTAGTGTTTCTTCTAAAAACTTAAGTAAATATGCATTTCTGTGTCATCGTCTAAAACCGTCTTGAGCTTATGAGTTGCCACCTAGATATTGTACTAGATAAAAACATTTCGGAGTAGTAAATTTTACAAATTAATAAATGTATTTGCTAATTAATTAAAGTTATCATTATGAAGTGCGTACTGAACACAGATTCAATGTAAACATTATGAATTTTGCCGATTCACACATGCTATCGAAAGATGATAACAACTGAAGGCTAGTAGGGTTGTCACTACACACTTATATATTGGGCGGGACGAATATTTATTCTATAGAAATGGCAACCGAAAAGTTCGAAAATATGGTAGAAGTTATCGATTAATCAAAAAAAAAAAAAACTTTTAAATCATTTATTTTAATTAGTGTCTAAATGTACTAAAAATATTTTTGGGATCTGTAGCAACTCTTATCTGCCATTGCACGTAAAAGTGGTAAATACTCGGAAGCAATTATCCGAAAAATTATATCACTCAAATTTCTGTTGCATCTACGAACTTCCATAGATATTTGATTTCAAAGCCGTATTCAAAATATTTAGGGATGTCTGTGTATCAATTACATGATTTTTTTTTTAAATTTGTAAATCTCGATACCTGATATATTTATTTATTTATTTGTTTTTTTAATGAAAAATATTTTTTTCTGCAAGTTATTATCACATGTCTATCCCTCAGTTCTGTATTAATACGTCGATATTTCATTCAAAAATCATTTATTCTTAGATTTTGCATACTTCTATTTTTACATGAGAAAAAACTTTTTATAATTTTCACGGCGCACGGCGAAAATTCCGAGGCAAAACGTTGTCTTTTACTTTATTTTCCTTAAGCGCTTGTGGGCACAAATCCACAGGACCTAATAGATTTCCTAGGGCTGGGCCATTATTTTACACAACAAACGTATTTTTGTAAAAAAAAAAGACCAAAATATGATTTTGCTGAATATTTTTTCATAAAAATTATTTTCCTATTTTAAAGAAACATTTAAAAAATAAATTATTCTATATTCATCATAATATTTTGACATTAGTTTATTTGTACAATTTATAGAGATTAACTTAAAAAGAAGCTTTACAATTAAGATGTGAAAATTGTGTCGTGTAAACTTTATTTTTATTTAATTTTATGAAAAAAAAAAATTAAAAATGTAATGCCCTAAAAATGTCATTCTAAATATAATCAAATTGCAAATGCTTATATTAGTTTTAATTATTAGTTTTTTGAATATTTGTATTGTTATTATAATTATTTTACTTTTCAAAAATACTTTCTGCAGCAGAAAGATTCCATTTTTAAGACAATGTACGGTAGATGGCGCCTGCAATGTACAATAGATAGCGCCAGCAGTATCAACAGCCAATTTTAGGGCTATTAGCAGTTCTCTAGGCATTAAAAGGTTTAATATATTTGCCATGGATTTTTTCTACCCGCCAGATATTTAACTAAGAGTGATCTATGCTAAAGAGTGATCTATGCTATCGATAACACTATTTTACAAATTTAATGATCATCGAGTGAATCTTTCAATAAGAAACAAGAAAATGCCAACCTTTTTTTCTTAAACGCCATTTTCGAGATTTTTTCGAAAAACATGCTTTTGGGCACCTGTTTTAGTTTTTCGTTAATATCTCGTTTTGTATCGACATTAAAGACGATTAGATCGAAAGGTACACATTAAGTTAAAATTATTGACGTTACAACCCAAACTCTAAAAAAAAATGTAATTTTCGATAATTTTTCAAAATTACTCATTTTTAGAATGCTTTTATTATTGAAAATTTTCTTAAAAATTATATTAAACTTTAAGCTGAAAGAGAATGAATGAAGTTCCGATCTTCACCAAATCACACTTTTGTATAAAAAAAATGTTTCTTTCAAAATTTCTCATTTGTGTTAACGAATTTGTATGCAGCTGTTATCGTTATTTTACGTTCATGGTTTCAAAACATCTACAGTTGCCATCCGATTTCGCAGATTTTAGATTCGAAATGTTCTCAAAAGAATTATCTTTTAGCTTAAATATTATAAAAAAAAATGGCGTACGTAAAGTCGGGCGCGGACGACTTTAGGATACCCTATACCACTAGCTTGTAATAAAGTCCGATTTCTTCACAAAAACCAAAAACAGAAGAATTTTTAAGCAAAATTTTTTTTTTTGACCGATCGTTCCTATGGGAGCTATATGATATAGTCAACCGATTTCAATAAAATTTGACACGGTGCTTAAATACCTTAAAAAAGATATGAACGCCAAAGTTATTTCAAATATCTTTACAAACAAACAAAACACATCGAATTTTGTATAAAAAACGTGTTTTTGGACCGATTGGTCCTATGGGAGCTATATGATCTAGTCAAACGATTTGGATTAAATTTGGTACAGTGCTTAGGAACTATAAAAAACTCACGAATATCAAATTTGGTCTCAATATCTTAACAAACAAACGAAACACAACAAATTTTGTTAAAAAATCGATTTTTTGGTAGATCGGACCTATGGGAGCTATATGATATAGTCAACCGATTTTGTTCAAATTTGACGCAGTGCTTGAATACCTTTAAATAGTTCTGAATGCCGAGTTTAGTTCAAATATCCTTACAAACAATCGAAACACATCGAATTTTTTATATAAAACTTTTTTTGGACCGATTGGTCCTATGGGAGCTATATGATCTAGTCAAACGATTTGGATTAAATTTAGTACAGTGCTTAGGAACTATAAAAAACTCACGAATATCAAATTTGGTCCCAATATCTTAACAAACAAACGAAACACAACAAATTTTGTTAAAAAATCGATTTTTTGGTAGATCGGACCTATGGGAGCTACATATATGATATAGTCAACCGATTTTGTTCAAATTTGATGCAGTGCTTGAATACCTTTAAAAAGTTCTGAATGAATATTTAGTTCAAATATCTTTACAAACAATCCAAACACATCGAATTTTTTATATAAAACTTTTTTTTGGACCGATTGGTCCTATGGGAGACTATATGATCTAGTCAAACGATTTGGATTAAATTTAGTACAGTGCTTAGGAACTATAAAATACTCACGAATGTCAAATTTGGTCCCAATATCTTAACAAACAAACGAAACACAACAAATTTTATTAAAAAATCGATTTTTTGGAAGATCGGACCTATGGGAGCTATATGATACAGTCAACCGATTTTGTTCAAATTTGGCACATTGCTTAAGTGGTCTAAAAAATTTCTAAACGCCAAATCTGGTTACGATATCTTTATTAAAAAACGAAATATAGCGAAATTTTCTTTAAAAAAGTTATTTTGGCCGATCGGTCCTATGGGAGCTATATGATATAGTCAACCGATTTCGATCAAATTTGGTACAGTGATTGGGAACTATAAAAAACTTTCGAATACCAAATTTGGTTACGATATCTTCATAAACAAACGAATTATTCATCTAAAACGTTTTTTTTTGTCGAGGTCGTCTCAAACACCCACATGGGAGCTATATAATTTAACCCCGATATCAAAAAAATAAAATAAACTTGTCTCCTATGGATTAATATGGGATCTAATGTGAAAGTTTGGTAACTCTAGCTCTTACCATCTCTGAGATATATCGACTTCTCTATTCACCCTGATCATATTTTAGGTAACTTTGGGGTGTCTCCGACGTCTCCTTCTATATGTTACATACATTTTCGGCTTGCACAAACTTAATATACCCTTGGTACCATACGGTACAGGGTATACAAATTTGAAAAACTTGACGCCCAATAATCCAATGGCAATAAAAGGCTGCATATAAATAAAACTCCACTTTTATTAATTAGAAAAAAATTCAAAATTTTTTTTAACTTTTACCGTATTTTGTTTGATAAGAATTTCATATGGTAAAGCTATCTGCTTAAAATCATAAAATTTATTTCGAACAGAAACTTTTAATCCCTTTCGATACATGTTGAAGCAAAATTATCTACAATTTGCCAATATGCATGCAAAGCAAGAATGGGACAAAGTTCAAGTTACCCGAGGAATCAAAGCCAGCAGGCATGCTACCTACTACGTATATACTGACTACTATATACTATGTACTATATACCAACTAAACTACATAGAGATGGAGACAAGATGGCAACAACACAAATATATTAATTGCCTATGTGAAAAGGGACAATATGTTTTGGATCCTGTGTGTACATGACAGGTGCAAGGAAAAAGGTAACCCAAAGGTTGCAAAGTTTGCGTCTGATGGAAAATGTAACAATATCTAAAAGAGGATTTTTGCAGCTGGTAGAGATAGCAACTCAATAGACAATACAAGGTCAAGTCATTAAAAATTGATTAAATGACAAAGTGTGGAGAGCTTGCTGTAATGTTGAGCAAAATTGAAATAATTAAAGAAAAATTTGTTAGGAAAAAGTTGAATATTTGAAATTTTAGTCAGTATTTGGCAAGCTTAGAAGAAATAAAATTTATGAGTGTTTGTATATAGTGGTACAGTAAACAAAGAGATGCATTTAGATAAAAATACTTTTTGTATGAAACTTTCAGGTTTCTTGTTCTAAGACATAAGTCAATTTAAAGTTAAAAGTTGGAAATCGTATTTGGTGTTTTTCGAATGTTGTTAAAGTAATTGAAATTAATTACAAAATGAGTCCTCCATCACTTTTCTACGATTAATAGTTTTCGAGCAATCGAACAAATAATTTGCTATTAGAAGTCACTATTGAGCTACGGACATTAAAGCAAGCAGTCGACAAAGCAAGCAGTCCACAAGGTAAGCAGTGCTCTGCTTGGTCTCCTGCTTTACGCTCAGCTACATTTTGAATTTAAAAATGAAAATTGGCGTTTGCGAGGGTCTTCTTTGTTCGATTGCTGGAAGACTATTAATGGTACAAAAATAATGGAGAACTCATTTTGTAGATATTTTCAAATACTAATTTTTGTTAATGCTAAATATGAACCATTTGTCCAAGAAAATAGTTAAAAATAATTCTCAATAAATGTCTAACTTTAATTTGAATTACATTTAAGCATATTTTAAAAATTATTTCAGTTTATATTACATATTTTGCAAATTCTATTTAATTTTACTTGCAACAAAGTAGTCGGATTCAAACCACATTTAAAATTAGTTTTTCTAAAATAGAAATATTTATTTTTTAGATTATAAAGAAGTTGGAATAACGTTTATTTCTGATTTTTGTTTTTAAAAAGCCATATATCGGCAAATATTAGAAATTCTCCAGATGAAGCCAAAGATATAACGTTGTATCTGGCATTTTACATTACTGAAAACAGACCTAGAAATGAATCCAAAAACTATATGCTATTCTATTTAACAATTTGCAACTTATGAATAACTAAGTATCGAAAAGATTTAATCCAACAAGCTAAAACACATATAGGAAAATCAATAAAGTTTAAGTTAATCTATAATCGAATATTGACTAAGTTAATAAAAATATTGAAAGAAATATTTATTTATAAGAGTGCGGAGAATAAAAAACATAGCAAAAATACAGCATTTACAAAATTTATTTCTAATTTTGATACATATTGTATAAAGCGTGAATACCCTAATGGTAAAAATGTCACTCGCATAATGTAAGTGCATTTGGTACTTTATTGTATATAGGGCAGTGTCCGTCTGCCGATTGGTCTATGTGAATGCCAAGATCGCAAAACGCCATAATAGCTGGATACCAAATGTAGTCTCTTAATATATACGAATAGTGCATAAATTTGAATAAAAATAACATAAAAATATCAAAGCCTTTTGAAATTGCAAATTTTTATATTCAAACATAAACTTTTGAAAACTATGCGCAATTTTAGATTTAATTTTTAACATAAACCGAAGAATTATCTTCTCGATATTTCTCATCGCACATTTGATAGTATCTCATAACATAATTAGATAAGTTAAATGAGAGATATAATAAAACGTGCATAAAAACAAAGTAGCTAAAGTTTAAAACAAATTTGAGATTACAAATTAAATACTGAGAAGTTATAAAATTCCTCACGGGCTTTAAGAAATAACGCTGCTGCATAAAGGTGTACTATAAAAAAAATCAAGATTATTATTAACTCATTATTATGTTGGTTTACACACACCTTCAAACTGAAAAGTTTGCAATATCTCTCTAATTTAGCTTTAGGTTTTAGCAAATGGCCCATCTCAATGTGAAACATTTGTAGTAGCAACAAATCTTGATATTTTTTTAATCGATCGTTAAAGATGCCCATAAATAGTATATTAAGCAATGGCGCAAAGAACTTTCCAAGTTGGCATTTCCACAAAAACTTCCATTTATCAGATTTGCTTTGGGTATGATCGTAATATATGACGTACATGCAAGTACCTCCACTTAGTCCCAGAAAACCAAAACTTCTTAAAATCATATAGGGCACTGATTGCCATAGATCCAAGATAAGCTCATGATTTTGATTAATGCGATCATAGATATCAAAGACGTCGAGTAAACGCATTCGAAGTAATTTATCGGGCTTTCGACCATCTTGCAGCAACTTCGAATAGTCTTTTAGAAATTTCACAAGGACTCTATGCCAGCTTACTAGCAGTAGTTGATAGGCAAAGTACGAGCAGTATAGGATCTCAAAAAATACACAGCGAAAGATAAATAAGCGCTCATTTGAAATTATACGGCTGTAGAGTTCTAGTATCAGGAATCCCAATTTTAAGCCTAACAATAACTGATTTTGTAGCTCCCAATGGTAAACAGCGCTTCCAAAACTTTTCACAATATCCCGATGCATATCTAAAAGATTATTCACGAACTTAACATAAAGTTTGCAAAACTTGACTTTGTGCACCATATAGAGCAATTGAAGGCATTCTATCTCTGCGGTTAATAAAGTGTATATTGCCAGAGCCGTCTCATAAAAAACATTTTGCATCAAAACATCGGGTGAATCCAATTCCTTAATTTTTGGGAAAGTCAAAAATAACAACATTACCACAATTGTTAATATCTCAATCTTTCCAAAATATCCATAAAGTAAAATACATTTGAATAATATAGCAACAATTCGTAAAATTCCATTTCTTTTCAAATAAATTAATTGTTTGCTGTTTGAATCGTATTTGAAATTTCCAATGAAGAGTATTCGACAGACATAATAAATGCTCCAAATAAAGTTGCCGATAGTTAAGTTGAAGAACCGCTTTTGAAGTTTGCCGCTGTTTTTATTGCTGCTTTCACGATTCATTGTCAAAACTGAACTAAAAATTGGTGAGAAACCCACAACCAAAATTATCAAAGTGAACTTATTATACTTATTGTTAACCATTTCCATTTAATCTAATGAACTTCATGGTAATCATATTAGGAAAAATCAATAAAGTTCAACTTGCTCTTGAACTTCAATATATTAAATAAATACCAACGAAAAACTAACTGATTAATTCGTTGTTGTTTATAAAAAACTTCGATAAACTGCTCAGATCGTTAATATAAGAATATATTTTTAGGAGACAGATTCGATTTGCTTTTGAACTCAAAGTCATCCATGATCATTGAGATCAAATCAGGACTCTTAGCAAGTGACACTGGTGTATATTCCCTTCCTGACGTATCCATCTGCTCTAGATCAGATCTTAGATCGCGGAACTTTTTCATAACAAGAAATTTAGATCTCTTCTCCCAAGTCGGAAGACTTGGACTGATGGCAGCCCCTGTGGAAGCCCCCGGTGGCAACAATGGTTCACGGATGGGTCCGAAAACTGAGCAGGACCCAACACCAGAATCTCTACCGCAATGGGCATCTGGCCCAGCATCGTTCAAGGGGAGATTCATGCCATAGAGATCTGCGCCCTTAGTATCCTTCTCAAGGGAACTAAGGGAGCAAACATATGTATTGTTTCAGATAGCCAAGCTGCTATTAGGGCATCGACATCCTGGAGCATCTCCTTCTGGATGGTTAAAAGATGCCATAACTACCACCAAACCTTGTCCGCCCGAAACAAAGTCGTGCTATGTTGGATGTCTGGACACTCCGGGGTGGATGGTAACACGATCGCTGACGATCTAGCACGACAGGGTGCCTCCACCCTGACTATATTTCCTGAGCCCTTTTTTTGGTATTGGTTGGTCCACAATCAAAAGCATGATAAACAAATGGGCTGCAGGAGAACATACGAGACACTGGTTCTTCTTACCGGAGCTTCGTCAAGCAAAAGTGCTTGTCAAACCCCTGGATGCGATCAAGACAAAAGGTCTTGGCAGAGCAGACCTTAAGCTCCTGGTAGCTTACCTATCTGGCCACCACACTGCTAGACACCATCTACAGAAAATTGGCTTATCGGACTCTTCAGAGTGTAGGCTCTGTCTAGAAGACGATGAAACCACCATAAATATTCTCTGTTTGCCCAGCGCTGGTATGGGACAGAGCCTGTCTCATGGAAAAGGAACGGTTTAGTCCCTTCCATCTTAGGTCACTACCAACAAAAGACCTACTGCTATTCATGCGGAAAACGGAAAGTCTTTTGCTTTAACTTACGGTTACGGTACAAAAGACTTTTTGGTCGCAGTGCCCCACCTCTCTGTAAGGAACCCTTTTTCGGGGTTAGTGTTTCAAAATGCGCCATTCGTGACAGTGTCAACACATCAATATTTCAGAATTTAAACATGCTGCATTTTAATAATTTATTTATATTTGAGGCAATTAAACATTTAAGGTTTCTTACTTAACTTAGCAATGATTAGGTAGTGCTCCGCAAAACGAAAAACAAAAAGGAACCATTTTAGCCAGATTCGGTATTGAGTACTCCAAAAAACATATTTTGTTTTCGATAAATTCGCAAATTTCCTTTTTAATTACAGATTTCTAAAAATATTTGAAAATTTTTCTGATGTTTCCGTGATGTAGTTAAACATTTTTTGAGGCAAAACAGTGGACTTGGTTTCCGTAGCTCTGCACTCGTATTATAAATACATTTTTTTATAAAATCTAATAGTTTCGAAGAATATTTAAAATATTATTTTAGTTTAAATTAAGTGAACTTTGAAGCCTATTTTGCAGTCTAATTAAACCCATATAAAGAATTCGATTTGGTAAAATTAAGAGAACCAAAATATCGAATCCAAATAGAATATTTTTTATAGCAATATATTTAACAAATGACGCAACGTTTAAGAAAATGGTTCCGCACAATTTAGTTTTGACAGCTGACCTAGATGTGGCTCCAAAAACTTTACTTTATGAATAACTCATAACGAGATGCATTTAATCTATAAAAATCGATAAAGTTCAATTCGTGTTTAGTTAGCAATAGCTCAATAAATTGGATTTGAATATATAAATGAATGAACTTATTAATGAAATGTTTTTAGAGCTCCAAATTTTGTATTTTTATAGAATTTCTACTAAATATTTTTATAAAAAAAAAAAAAATTATAGGAA
>JBAMAX010003722.1:0-94614 GCA_037043745.1 Chymomyza amoena
TGTCGAGAAATACTTATACAGAGACGTCTACCTTTACCACGCAAAAATGGCCGAAATGCTTTAACGTAATTTATTGTGCAAAAGTATTCCAATTTGTGATTGCACATTCGATATTTTAAAGCAAATTTTGTGCATATTTACTTTTGAGGTTTAAATAACATAAAATTTGTATCCTTGGCTTTGGCTTAGATTTTGACCAATTACCATTTAATCTCAGGATATTACAAGCAATTTGAATTCTAATGCAATGAAAAATGGCCTCGTGGTGTCGAACCAAATATTGAGCCGTCTTGGCAGGACCCACCTCAAACTTTCCTAAAAAATTACAAATTTACGAATCTTGGCCTTTAGAAATAAATTGTTACTAGAATATCGAAGTTAACACTTTAAAGAATTTTTTGACTTAGTCAAACATTCAAAAAGTTGGTATTCTTCAGGACAACAATGAAATAAATCATTTCCAATTATTGTCCTTTCAAGATACATAATTACTTTCCATTTTAATACCCTGTACTAAAAAGTGCGAAGGGTATACTATATTTGTGTGATGTATGTAACGGACAGAAGGAGGCGCGGCAGACCCCAAGTCCTTTATACCAAAATGCTTATCATAGCCTCGGGTAGCGATAGAGCCATGTCCATGCGTCCGTCCGTCTGTCCGAATGAACGTCTAGATCTCGAAGACTAGATGTGCTACAAACACCAAACTTTACCAGCTGGTGCGCTTAGAAGATAAAGTTTGTTGAATCATGTCAATATCTTCACCCATTCCCCCCAGTAGATTTTCTCAGATTTTGGCAACTCCGTTTAATAATTTCATTTGAAATTTAACAGAGTGATATTTTTCGGTTTCGGACAAATACAGCAAAAGCTATAGTCAAAAATATACGAACTACGTCAATATTTGACTCTACCTAATTACTGACACCTCAAATAAGCTGATTCAGGAACAAATCCACATCCAAATTTTATCGATGTGGACTCCCCACCCTCCCCGATCGATTTACCGTGTTTTCTCCCACACCCCTCAACATATAAACTTAAAACTTACACCATATACTTTAAATATCTTCTTTGACGTAACTTGCGAGTTTCATCACAATCGGTAAATCGCTTTTCGGAACTTATAGGTATAAATATCGTATTTCACTAAAAAAAAAATAATTCCAACTGGAAAGTTCTTAGGAATATGCAGAATAAATGTTTTCGATAGAATTTGCTCCAGTGTGCAATAATGAACTCAAATATTTAAAATAGTCAAAATACTCGTATAAGAATAAATTTAACATACTTTTTGAAGTTAGAAATTATTGAGGAATCAGATTTCGGGAAACATTTTAAGTAGCAATGGCTTTAAATATAATGAAATTATTTAATAAAAACAAAATCAAGCCAGTTGTAAAATTAATTTGTAGCCTTTGACAAAATTAACAATTGCTGAAAGAGCGACTGGCTATTTTTGTGTCTTATAAAAGTGTCAAGATATTTTCATTGATTTTTTTAATCTTATAACGGCCAGCTTACATAGCATATGTAATCCCCCGGAAAATTCTACAAAATGATTTGCCAACGAATGGTCTAAATGCAAAATATTACATTATTTTGTACATAAAAGCGAGTTGTTTATTCAAGGTGCTTCTTAGGAGTAACTGAAATCGAATAAAATGCTAAAATAGATTTATTTTTTAAGTTTTTATCAATTTACACTTGTCAACGTGCCGTATGCGTAATATCAGAAATTGTTTCTTGGTGATTTATTGAAAATTCCGCTCGTAAAAATCGATAAAGTGACATAAATTATGCGAAACAACTTGGACCATAAACACACTGGCTCCCCCCACACCATTTACCCCTTGTTGTGGATCGTTTAGCATTTTATTTGATTTTTCTGCCTGATGGCAGTTACTTATGCGTATGTGTTGGTATGTAACTGGACCGCACACATATAATGCTTTTGTCAGCTTTTGCAATATACATATGTATGTACTATATACAGACGTTTTTGTTTATGTGGCTGTACGAGGGTAGCTTGATAAGTAATAGACCTAGCCAAAAAAAAGTATTTTTTTAAACTTACCTATTTTTGTATACCTTTGGTTCAGCTACTCTAGATGGGTATTAATGATGGTTTCACAAAACCCATTTCTTCTTTTATGGATAAGGATAATAATCAGAGTCTTAGCCAAATTTTGTCTTAAAAACATGTGAAAAACAAAATGTGCCAGGCCTCTTAAAAAATTAAAGAAATTTTTCTTCTTTATATTCATGGTATACATAAAGTGTTCATAAGAGGGGAAATAAAATTTATTAATTTAATTTCTTCGCTTATCCGATTACTTCTCAGCCTGCCCTCTTATATATGCACATAGAAGTATATAATAGCCTCTCCACCGCCTTCCCCTGTTGCGACTTTTGTCTGCGCGTGTAAGAAATTTTTGCAAGTTTTTGCGTTTTATGTGTTACAACTGTGTGGGTTTGTATCTGTGTGAGTTTTTTTTTATTGTATCTGAGTATGTGTGCAAATTTAATAAATATGCGCGTTTAGCATTTGTATTTCATGCTTCAAATTTGGGAAGGCCGTGGCCATAATTCTTGGCATTCCTTTCAGTATGCTCCTACAAAACGTTACTACTTAAGACTCGAAGCAAAAAAGGGCAGGTAACAGGCAGAACATCCCGACTATAAAATGCCTTTTATTCGCAAATATGCATTGTTACATAAATGCAATATCCAATTTTGAGTTATACAATTTTTATATTTGTAGCATGGGCAGAGTTTTACGCTTAAGTCGAAGAAATCTTTGCAATTTATCGATAAAAACTTTGTGTTTGGCGGGAATTCTTTTGAAAGCCGTTTTGAATTTTTGAATCTTAAAAAGTTATTGCAAAATTTCGGATAACCAATTTAAGTATTAAAATAACACAGCAAAATAATAAATAATACTGTGGGACAATTAAGGGACAATTAAGGACTTATTTTTTGGAGGACCCCCAAAGTGTAAAGATTAGATTGTTGATGTTAGATTGTCGTAATAAATCGAAAATTAATAAATAGTCAAATAATAGAAATACATCTTTTAGCTGTATAATATGTTAAAAAAATTATTTGTAAAACAATGAGCTTCTAATAATAGGTTAATGGAGTTTTTTTTACCGGCCTGATTTTTCAAATCTTACAAAGTGAATATCTTCCCATGGGTGATTAAGAAAGAAGTTGATTGTATTTGAGGATACGCCAATTCATTCCAATCACAAGTTCTTATATATTTAAAAATATTGAGAAATGTTAATATAACTAGGTAAATTAAAAAATTAAAAACGTTTTTTCTTATTCGCTCAATATACACAATTTCGGCTGTGGTTTTTTCTTCAGGTTACCGATTTTTATGATTGGGCGCATTATGGAAAGGTATTTTATTCTTCTTTTAAGGAACAAAAAATCGAATTAGTACAGATTTTATGGCATCATGTGTGCAACCGTTTTTTGAAAAAGGTAATTTTTCATTAAAATAGTCCTAGAAAAAAAACAATCTATGAGAGGATAATAAAAAAAAATGGTTTTGGTTAAAATTTTGAAACTGAGCAATACACGAACTTTTCACCTTTAGCTTCATTTATATTTTTTTATAACCTTACACGAAGGTTGCTCATTGTGCTAATGTATACTTAATATTGCGTTGCACTACCCTGCTCTTAAAAAATTATTGACAATCAACTGTTTAATGCTTTATCTGCTGGATTAGTTATTTTTTATATATTACCTAGAAATTAGTTTGATTTTACAAATACAACAGTTCAATCCTGCTGCTGTCGATATGGCGCCATTTTGTGTTGTCAATTTTACACATAAATCAATACTGAACCAATTAATGGATTCAAGAAAAACCTTTGTTGTCCTTACACCATCTTTCATTTCTCCTCAAAGGCACTTTCATCAGCTTGTTATTTTAATTGGCTTGTCATTATTATTATCGGCTAGTTGCTGTGTTATCTGCTTTAGCCAATCTTTTGGACATTGTTTGCGTTTTGCGTGTTCTTTGGTTTGAAGTCCCCTTTTTTTATCCAGTGTTTTGTGTTCTTCGTTTTTATTTGTTCAACGGACTGCTTATCTATGGACCAAGCCAAGTCTTTCACCATATTTACCAACAACTTGCCACAAATATGACGCATGCAGTAAAAAGCAAAAATGTGAGAAAAGTTGAAAAAAAAAAGTAATAATAGCGTAGTAAAGCAAAAACCGAGAGAAAAATAAAACTCTGGCAATTTATTCAGTGTGTCAAGACTGAAAACTATTGAGCTGGGAAGAGGGTGAAAACACTTCATAAATTGAGAACTGAATGTAAATGAATTTAAATATCAATAAAGTGAAATCTGAACTTTTTTTATGCATAATCATAATGTTATGACGTTATGACAATGATGTAATGAAAAATATTCTTTGCCGCATACTAAACGCTGAACACAAAACTCGACTTGATTTTGTTTTTATTAATTTAACAAATAAAAAAGAAAATTTTCTAACTTATAAACAAAACAAAAATCTTTCAACTTACACAGATATTTTCAGCTGATTGCTATTGCTTCAAACTATTTGTCTGCAATTGATCGCTGAGGCTTAAACTTTCACGAGATATCACAAATAGCACCTAAAGTTGGCAGCCTGTCAAGCTTTGATGTTGTCAGCAATGTTGCTTGCATCTGTGCCCCATATATCCTTGGGCATCCTACATAAAATGCTCGCACAGCGGGTTTGACAGCTGCTGACAGGTGCATATGTTCGGTATGTGGTTGGCATGTGGTGGGGTGTGGTGCGGATAGGCTGTTGATTGAGTTGCTGTCAGGTCCATCATCGTCATTATCAAGAACAACAATGTCAACGCCTTGCCGTTTGAGCACCATCATCGTCATCTCTATCAGCATCCACGGTTGCATCCTCAGACTATGGCAGCGAACTTCACTTGTTTGCACAAATAGTTGCATAATTCTGGGTGGCGCTAAAAGCCACTCGACAAGCAGCTCTTTATACCTCCGCCCCCTTGTTGTTGTGGGTGGTGGGTTCGGGGTAGCTAAAAAGCCCCTCAACGTTTGTTGCCAGTACTTCAAGTTGTGCAAACTGCGCGCTGCAAAAGTTTGTACAGCCAAATGAATGCGGCGCTAACTACATCAATCTCTTGACAGTGCCACGCCTTTAACGCCTCCAACAGCCAACACTTGCTGACAAAGCTGCCAAAGGACCAAATGTTTATTAATGCATAAATAAATATGTTAAAAAGAAATTAAACACTGTAGCTGCCATTAATGACGTCAGTCTTTATCTTCAAGTGCGTGATAATTGACAGTACGTCAGGTGCAAGGTACAACTGGGAAGAGAGAGAGGTGAAGAGTTTAAGTTGGAAATTTTTGCTTCACTGTGTGTTAAGAGAGAGAGAGAGAGAGAGGGAGAGGTGGAAAAAGAGCTGGACTGAAAGCTAGGCATGCTACTAAGCTGTTGCCAAGAACTTTAAGCCCTATATGAATTGGCTTTGGAACAACATTGCTTACAAAAAATCTTTTTAAAATAAACAAGAAGTGGCTTGGATATACTTGCACAGCTTCTTAACAAAAAAGTCGCTGCGTAAAATCCAGAAACACTAAAGAGAGTTCCTGACAGTGCACACTGGGACAAAGTAGGCAAATTTTCAAAGAACAATGTTTGCATTTTACATATAAAAAGCTGAAACTTTGTCGCTTCGATAATGATAGCACGCATAAAAGTTGCCAGAAAAGCTAAAAAGCCACATTACGTATACGTAATATGTAATAGTACAGCTTAACAATATTTATTTATTGCATTACAATACTGTGGGCGTAGTACATTTACATTTACATTGCGTTTACGTAATTTTTAATAGTAGCTACAGCTTAACAACATTTATTTATTTTACTGTAATACTGTGGGCGAAGTAATATTTTTTGATTTAAATAAAAGTTGATTATTTTAAAATTATATTTTTTCGTTGAGTATGATTTTAATCAAGCCAGTAATTTGCTTACAATCAAGTCTGACTGTACTCAAACTCTATCAGAGACTAACTGAAGTATAAGCAAGAAGTGTTAATGAAGTGTCAAAGCTCAGAATAATTTTGCATAATTACATATACGGCGAAAATTGGTTTTTGCATAACAGAGCAGAATCTATCTGCTATCGTTACATTTTGATGTGTAAACATCTTTAGGCTAGGGAGAAAAAATCTCGTTTCACAATATAGATATAAAACAAAGTAAGATCGTATGGGTTTAAGGTATGAGTGTATTGGTGCAAAAATTCTTAATATGTAATTAAACAGCAAACTAGACTGGAACCTAAACACAGAGGATCGAAAAAAAATGGCCACAATTGCCTTATACACTTGCAAGAAAGCCACTGGACTTAAATGGGGCATGTCCCCAAACATAGTCCACTGGCTGTATACTGCCATTGTTAGACCCATACTCATGTATGGAGTCTCGATCTGGTGGTCTACCTTAGATAAGGGGACTAACCTAAAAAAGTTAAGTAATGTTCAGCGAACAGCCGAACTTACAATTAGTGGTGCTCTACGCTCTACACCAAATGAAGCCTTAGATGCTATTTTAAACCTCCTACCACTAAACAAGGTAGGTAAACAACAAGCCATTCTATCAGCTTTACGCATGAGAGAGGCGAAAAAATGGAATGATCAAGATTTTGGTCATGCAAAGATTCTTAAAGGGAACCCACTTATCCCCGAAAGTACAGATTACTGCTTACCGCAGGAACATTTTACAACTAACTTCAGAGCCTATATTCCAACAAGAGAGGAGTGGAATACTGGGGTACCAGGCCCAGCAGCCTCGATAAAGGTATACACGGACGGTTCCAAGCTAGACGACCGTGTAGGGGGAGGCGTCTACGTCGAGGATTTCGACATTAGAATTGCTTTTCGGCTCCCGGACCACTGCAGTGTCTTTCAAGCAGAGGTCACAGCAATCCGGGAGGCTTTAACAACAATTAAAAACCTACAAGTTCAAGATAAGAACATCTGTATATATTCGGACAGCCAAGCGGCTATTAAGTCTCTAGTTTCGATGACTTCGTGTATGAAGTCAGTGAATGACTGCCGCTTGTCTCTAGGGGAGATGGCTGAGCAGCTTTCAATTTACCTGATATGGGTCCCAGGACATAGGGACTTTGAGGATGAACTGGCTAGAATAGGAACTACCAGCATCCTCCTTCAAGACAAGGAGGGCCTGGGTATACCCATGGCCAGCTGTAAACTGAGAATACGAAACTTTTTCGCTCTCTGTGCAAATAAAACGTGGAATCGGACTTCGAACACGTGTAGAATCTCGCGGCAAACCTGGCCGACATACTGCAGTAAAAGAACCAAAAAACTTTGCTGTCTGAATAGAGCCCAGTGCTCATCTGTCATCCGTGCCATTACGGGACACTGGTTGGTAGGAAACCACGCATCCAGGTTGAATGCTCCCCACCATGACTTCTGTAGAAGCTGTGGCGATGAAGAGGAGCTGGAGACGCTGGAACACTTCTTCTGTCACTGCCCTGGACTGGGCAGTATAAGATTTAGGTTCCTACAGTCACACTTTCTAGACGATTTTTCTCAGCTCTCTGAACAGAGTCCAAAATGCCTTTTAAGGTTCATTCAGGCAGCCGGATGGCTTCCTCAACTTTCGTAGGGGACCTATCAAGTGGTGAAATGTGGTGAATTGGCTCACTCTAGCGGTATCACAAAGGGCCTATCCTTGGCCTAAGTGAGTTGGGACGTCGCACAGTGGCTCGGAAGCTGAAAATCCGTTGCGAAAATCATATCTTCTAAACAAATTGAGATATTTTTATGAATTAAATTGCAATTGAAAGAAAAATCTTTAGGCTTTAAAATAAGTATTTATGCATGGTGATACGATATCTAAGAGTTGCGCAATATGTTGTTCAAGTTGGATTTTGTGGCCTGTGCAATATTCGCTCTTAAACAATATGTACATATTTTTTGCATATTTTCTAAACCAATTGAGATATTTTAATGAAATAAATTGTAGTTACAAGGAATATGTTTAGGCTTTAAAATAAGTACTCATATGTGATGATACAATGTCTGAGAGCTGCGCAATATGTTGTTGAAGTTGGATTTTGTTGCCTGTGCAATATTCGCCATATTTATGAAGAAAATTTTAATGATATATTTGTTCACATATAAGCAGTATTTTGTAAAATAATCATCCACATTTACATTTGAGGGGATATCTAAAAGACTAAACATTTCTTTTGAATAACTACTTGGCAATTCTGTGTTGGATCGCACATATCTAAGGGATGCAACCAGTGGATCTGATGTGGCCGCCAACATATTAAAAAGGTCCTGGCTTTCCCTTGATCGATATTTTACAAGTATTTATGGCTCTGAATTTTTTATAATCCTTGTTTCTTGATTCCTGGGCTTTTTCTGACATCTCCCCAATGGGTAGGCAATGATATTCTATTATAGATTGGCCATGTGCCAAAATTTTGTGAAGTGTGGGAGTTAGTGTCTTTCCCCGATATTTTTCGAGTAGCAGCTCTGCAGTCTTAGTCGCATATTCACCAAATTTACTGCCGTTAATTTTTTTCTTACAATTCAGAATATTTAAAATAGTACCCAATCTTTTAATAATATCTTCATCCACTCCAGTTTTGTGTTCTTCGAAGAACTTGCGGGATGAGTTTCCATCAGTTGTATTACCATATCCATATTTGGGGCAATCGACTTTCAGTCCAAGTTTCTTATTAAAATATTCTTGTACTTTTTTTTTCTGAAACTTTGTTTTTCTTTATCTGGAGTGTAGTCCTTAAATGAATCGTGAACTTGCGAAAGAGTATATGCAAGTTTTAAAATAAACTCCATGCATCTAATTCTTGCATGCAATGGAGAAATACCAAATTCCGGATTTTCCTCTTCAATAAAAGAATTATCCAAATTTTGAAAATCCTTTTGTGTTTTTTTAAAAAAGGAACATGTCAAAGTTGATTTAGTGTACCAAACATTTGGCAAGTCTTCCTCTCTTTCGGTGCGTAGACGTTTGAGGTTCTTCTGGCAAAATGTCAATATGGGTAAGTCCTTTTAGCCAGTTTTCGTGTCTCCTAACAAATTTTCTTTGCAACGACTACAGTTTTGCCACTTTGCTTTTATTTGGGCGTAAATAAGAGAAAGTTTGGCTTTTAAATCATCAAACTTATCTATATTTGCTTCCTCAACGTTAAGTTCTTTTACGATTGCCGAAACGAACTCCTTCGGAGTTATGGAGTTTCTGAACAACTCAAATAATTTTACGCTTTCCAAAGACATCGTTACACTTATAAAATCACTGCTTGCGAATTATATTTAAAAATACTTTTTACTGCAATGTGTGTTCTTTTAAAGTCAAAACAAAACTATTATGTTTCTGAAGTATTCAGGCAAATATATACAAATATTAAGCCTTTATCCAGGAAAAAGTAACAGGTACAAATTAAATTATATTATATGTTTTACAACTACCTGGAAATACAAAAAAGGTTTGATTAACTCTTTTTTTCAAATGTCATAGGTAGGCTATTTTTTGTAAAGTCAAAATATGACCAAACAACTCTCAATTTAGTGCCTACATCCAGTGCATGCTCTTCTTCTTATACCTGCGTCAGAATATTTTGTAGTTGGGCTTCTAGGCTTTTACTGGTGTTATAGCCACTAGAGGAAATAAGAGCAATTAATCTTTTTAGAGTAGGTAAATAGATTAATAACAAACATATTTACGTTAAAAAAAATATATAGTAAATTGTGTTTTTTTTTATTTTCTTCCAAAGTTGAAAAAGTGTTCCAAATATGGTGGTTCAGGCAAACGGAAATAATGAAAAAACTAGAAAAGATTAAAACTGTTTTTTTTTTCGTTTATGTTTAAATTTTATGTACCTTTTTATAGAAATTAAAAAAATAACAATTGGCTGCATTTTAAAACAACTTTAAACATAAAATTTTTTTCCAAAAATTACATTTTTTTTATAGTTGTAAATATATTCATCTTTAAGCGGATGTAGGAACTAAGCTATTCTGCCGAATTGAATAAAATTTATATATTCGTGATCCTTGGAAAATTCTAAATCAGATTCTTGTGGTTTAATAAAACGACTACATCAAAATTTAGATTTCTGCAACACTTTTGCGGCTGCCGAGCCACTGTGCGTCGGTCCCAACTGCCGCCCTAACCTAACCCAATTAAGCAGCGAGCTATTGCAATGGTTGTTGGCAAACAAAACCCGCATATTCCATACTATTTATCCAATACTGAAAATTTATATACTTTAAATTGACAAAAAATATATTGAACGCATAACTACTTGCAACTTAAAAAATTTTTCAAGGTTTACTGTGATCCAACTCACATTATTTTTTTTTCCCCATTTCAAAGGTCAAAACAAAACAATTTGGAATATGAGCATTTAACGAATACGAGTATTAAGCGATTGCTGTGCTTTATTTTCGCTACAATTAATATTTTTTTCAATATTTTACGTCCATTTGAAGCTATATTTTTTTGTTCACGTTGGGATTACTTTGGGGCTTTTGTTTTTTTTTTTTTATAAGTTACCAGCAGCTTGTTGATGGAATTTTTATACTCTGAATATGTGCTTTAGGAAAAAAAAAAAGATGCATTAGATATATTTGCTCATGAAATTGTTAGATCAGTGTGCAGATAGACCATCCTTTTGTCTTAAAGACTTGAACTTTCTTAACCATTATTTATGCGGTGATGCCTCTAAAGAAGACGACGGCAATTGGAAATTTGTTAGAGTCACCAAATTCTAAATGAAGGCCATCCATCTAACCAAACCCTTAATTGATTTAAAGTTTTTATCTTCCACATTCATTAACGTATGCATTGCTCCTGTAGAGAAAAACTTAAGCATTTATCAAGTCGTAAACTTTACCTTAACTCTAAATATTTATTTAAATTTACTAGTCAATTTAAACAGCTGCGTATTAATTTAAAAAAAAACAAATTTCAATTTGAAAGTTGAGAGATAAGCTAGCCGACTAGCTAAAAAATTATAATGACTGTAACTAAAATAAATTATTTTGTTCACTTTACGCCTAATTTGCTAGAATTAAAAATAATAAGATTATTCCTATCATACATGGCACTAGGCTAACTCAAAAGGGTGCTTGAATAATGATGCTATATAGCTTGTATGGTATATAGCAGCTTAGTACATACTATATGACTTTACTAAACCCGGGCTAATTCTAAATTATTACAAACAATTAGTTGGAAAATTTAAAGGCTTCACACAGCTTAACCTAAAAAGCTTATCGAATAACATGCGACTAATTAAGTTATGTCTGAAAAGTTGTCGAGTTTTAAAACTTTAGCTATTTGCTAAATGTAGCTCACAGATAATTTACATAAACTTGAAAAGATATTGCCAATGCATATAATTGAGTTATTGTGCATATATGTATACCTAAATAAATAATATATATACAAATATTACATATAATAAACAAACTTAATAAACGCATTGGACGCAGCCTTCCCTGTGTGTCTTTGTCATGACTTTTTGTTTTTATATCAAAATGGTACTTGACAGTGAAGCGCCAAGGCAAAAATGAGATAAAAAGAAAATACAAATACATAAATAAGATATGTTCATACTATACGTATACGAATATGTATGCGTGTAAGTATGTATGTATGTGGAAAAGGCGCTGGCAAGAAATTGAAGTCTTATTCTCAGAACTAAAGCAGATATCAACGCATAAATACTAAATGAATGTGCAAACTCATGCATACAATACAAGCACACTAATACACAGGCACACCCACGCACAGGCAGGCCATTTTGTTTGCTCAGCGCTGGCGCCACCTGCCCAGACACAACGACGACAGAGATAGCTGGCAAGTGTTGGGTGTGAGAGGTGAGAGGTGAGAGGTTAGCCACGGGTAGAGTAGTGTAGTTGAAGCAGGACGTCAAAGTCGACCCGTTTTGGCTGCCATGTCTGAGTGGCTTCATTCGCTCGATGATTGCTCAAGAGAGCGGCGCAAGCAAATAAACACACACACATATACTATGCCAAAGAGAGTGAGTTTGTAAGTGAGGCGTCTCTGTGTGTGTGCGAGTGTAGGTGTATTTGTGTGTGGCGTCGCATATCTGCGCGTTTCCTCATTATTTCTGTGCAATCGCTGTGGGCGCTTTTGGCTGCTTTAACTTACCTTGCCCCTGGCCCCTGCAACGCCCACATGACCGTGCAGCGCCCTTATTGTGTGTTTGTTTGTTTGTTTGTTTGTTTTTGTGCAGCATCTTTTTTGTTTGCCAGCTCAGAATATTATGATCCGGTATATTTGTATATCTCTGCCGTAGTGTGCTGGTAACAAAGTGTTAAGATTTTAAAATTGTATGCCACAGTTTTATTTTTTATTTTTTTAATACTCTACTTATACACAGGGAAACGAGTATATTAGGTCCCCAAAAGGTTGGCTAACTAAGAATGGCTGTCCCTTGACTAGGAGAGTGAGACTTATACAGTTTTGATAAGTCGAAGTCTTGCCAACAAATTCGGCAGTTCACAATTAAATTTTTATATCCTAAATTCAAGATCAGATTAGGTATATATATACTAAAACATATAGAATTAAGACAATTCAACATCCTAAACAGAGTTGTTGTTTGTAATAACTATGTGGACGAGAGAGACATGCAATTTTTAAGGGGATGATACTTATATTTTTCCGGTCGCAATTATTATTGCCCAATATAAAATTATGCAGTTGTTTAAATTTAAGAGAGTTTACTTTATCCAAAAAGCGCTCGCCGCTCTAGTTTTTTTTTTATAGCTACCATTCAAAGCTTCCCAAGCATAAGTTCGACACTTTATGAAGACAATAGAACAATCGTTTATAGGAAGCTAAGAATAATAATAATTGCAGCTTAACTCATACCTTTCATTTCAATATTATATACGAAATGTTTGCGTAATTAGTTTAAATTATAATTATGTCTTACATTTTAACAAGGCAAAAACAAAGAGATTTTGACATGTGTCAGCTTTAATCTATCTCAGACAGAACTAAAATATAATTGTAACCTTCCAAAGGATTACGCGCCAAATGGGGTCGGAAACACAATGTTTAAATATGCTTTGACACTAAGCGTTCCCATCTGGCGCATAATCTTTCAACTTTTTTCTTCTGACGTTAGTAATTACAAAATTCTTGTAACGTTTCGGCGCACCCCTTTTTGTAACTTGAAACTTGTCACACGTTTTAAACATTATCTCGGAACTGAAAGAATTTAATGTAATTATGTATACTTAGCTGTGGGGATGGGGATTTTAGGGTATGTAAAAGTCGCATCGTCTTGTCAAATGCCCTGCCACTCGTATCTTAAAAGTAAGCGCAGCGAATTTTTGAAGCTGTTGCTTTTGATATACAACAAAAGCTCTTGGCAGCCATTTTGTGCGCAACGCTTAGAAGTATGCAACAAATATTTTGAACAAAAAAATTGTATTATGTTACAGCAGCTTCACGCCATACACTCGTAGCAACTGCGCATTGTCGGTTCTAAGTACTTAAAATGTGTGAAATAAAAAAGAAATCTTTGCTTAGTCCCAAAAAAAAAATGAAAAACAAAAATAAAAAGAATATACCCACAACAACATTTGCATAAAATTAATGGCGGGCAGCATTTAAATGAATTTTAAGCGCTCATTAAGCCATCATTATAATAAGTTATTCATGCCAGCGACATCCACACAAATTCCCATATAGAGCCTTGCTGCTCATTAAATTTATCCAGCATATAAAGAAAATAACCAACATATAAAAATTTTAAGCTTCAACAAGCTGAGTGTACCTTTGACAGAAGGGAGTCCTTCATACAAACGCATATATGTATGTATATATATTTATAAGTCAGCCAGCCTTTAAGCCTTTTTTGAGGAAGAGCCATTGCATAAACAGCAGCATTTTAATGATTGATTGACTTTGAATTATATTGCGACAAAACTAGATTCCTTTGAAAAACAAAGATTACTAAATTTTTAATAAATTATAATATTTACGGCTACAAGAACGTTAAAAAGTACGAATTTCTCGAAAACAATTGTATCGTATATGGGCTCAATCACTTATATAACAATCATCAAATCATAGAGATCGATTAAAAAAGTGCCATATTATATATAGATGCAAAAAGCAATAACAGAGCACAATTAAAGCAACTCTTGATTTGAAACTCTTGTAAGTCAAATTGTGAATAAAACTCTTGACTTAAATTCAATTTCATGCTGGGTTGCATACGCACAAAGCGCATAAATAATCCCAACTTTTGTGAAAATAAATATTTGTAGGTA
Organism: Chymomyza amoena; assembly: GCA_037043745.1. Lineage (NCBI taxonomy): Eukaryota > Metazoa > Arthropoda > Insecta > Diptera > Drosophilidae > Chymomyza > Chymomyza amoena. The sequence continues at coordinate 14,378 of JBAMAX010003722.1, forward strand.
CATATAAAAAAAAACACCAACTGGAAAACAAAACCCTGGCACTCAATTACAGAAAAACACAAAAACAAAAAAAATGCTAATGATGCCAACACTTTCTCGTACTCACTCAGGACCTCCGGTTCTGACCAGCATTTGTTCTATTTGCGAATACTTATAAACAGCTTGGCAAGTTGCAAAGTGGCATTTAGTTAACACACACGCACCCATGCATGTATATACATATATATTATATATAGCACATACAGCTCATAATTTGTTTGCTAAATGACATAATACAAGATTTTTGTATGCCAGTAGAAGGCGTTGGTAATTTAGTTTCGAGAGGGTTGGATTCATAAAGGTTCACACAGCAGGGCCAAATAAATATCACGCTTACACTGAGCAAAAAAATACCTAGCGTTATTGACATTAAATATTTATAAAAAAAGTAGTGAACTGAAAAGTTCAAAACGCAACTTTAAACAAATATTTTTATAACAGGCTAGCATAAATCGTATTATCTTACACACCGGCCAATATAGTAAATGCGGCTGTGAGTACCATAATAAATATAGTAACCAAAAAGTGACACTGAAACTACTTAATGCGTGTGAATGCTTCAGTCTCAGTGTATGCAAGTATTTGTCTGGGACTCCACTGCGTATGCGTAATTTATGTGCATATAAGTGCGAGTCACAGACGCTGTCAAGGCCTTTGGTCCGGCGCTGGGCAATTTATCAAAATGGCAACAAAATATTTATTATAAGCAGCTTTTGTTGTACTTTATGTTATATTTTTATTTTTCGTTTTCTTTTCTTTTTTTTGTTTATTGTAGCTCAAAACACTTGCGTAATTATAAAATTAATGAATAATTTCTTATATGCCATGGATACGAAACCATAGAGTGCTATGTACTTATGATTAATGAACATATGATGATAGCTTATGTAAATACAAGCTGGGAAAATGTAGCACTCTCGCTCCCTCTCTGCTCCTGTGGCGAATAATAGTTTTGTGTATATATAATACATACATTCATGGAAGACAAAATGGCAACAAAACGCCTCGTTAGCATTTTTTTTTTTTTCTTGTAAGAATCACATTTCTTTGTAGTTTTTGAAAGTTACGTTCTGATTAGGCAAGGTCTTGTTTCTGTCTCAAGATGTTTTTACTTGTCTGAAAAATTCATCCGAAAATAGTGAACGATATTATTGAGCAATTATTTCAATCAAATTTACTTAAATTTTAATCTACGTACTCAAACAAAAGTTTCGTTTAGCCGATATAAAATTTAATTAGAGAATAACATAAATAATCTAATAATTTTAGTGAGATCTAGTTTGTGATTGTAGTGCCGTGAAGCTTTCAATATATATAATAATATTTTATATACAGCATTCAAAATCCCATAAACATTTTATTTTCTTGTAGCTTGTTAACATAAGTAAATGTTGTCCATAATTAATGACAATAAATTAATTTTTACTAATCACCAAAGTTAAATTGGTGGCAGGCCTTTTCCCCAAAGTCTTTATAATGACTTCATCAAGCGTTTCGTTTGCTCAGTTTTTTCTCCTTCTTATTAAGGCTCTCTTATTAATTATGTATTAGACGTAACTTGAATTTTATCCCATTTTTATTAAATATTTGATGCCATGTTGAATAGCTTTTAATATATTTTTTTTTTCTGCTGTGCTCTTGTCATTTGCAGGTTTCCTCTCCTGGGACGTATCAGATTGTCATGTCGACTTGGAAGAGGAGCTCAATACAATTACACAGCATGCACCCGAGGGCGAGGAAGCGCGTCACGGTAAGTTGCAATGTTGCCTAAAACACAGGAAATCAATTTGTCGTTTTTCGAGAGCTCTATACAAAAGGACCAAAGAATCAAAAACAAAAAAACGACAACAAAAAAATGTGTATAAAGTAAACGAAAATGTCGCCTGGCCAAAATCGGCAAGGGTCCGATTACAACAACAGCGACAACAATAACTCTGGCCCACAAAAGCTGGCAGCAAAGCGAGCCGTAACAATATTAATTGGCCTGAGGAACTTACCAATTGAAGGACTGACGAAAATGAGCAAATGACGGACTGACTAACTGATTGCTCATTAGCACATCAAAAGCGAAGTAGCAAAATTTGAATGTTTTAAGTGTTTCCCGATAGTGGGATACCCTACTGCCCAATATTTGCACAATAAAGGAGATTCTGTGAGGAACAAAATCGCAGAAGAAATAAATGGTATAATTATTAAAGAAAATAAACAATTAATAACTAATAAGTTAGAAAATAATCCGAGGCGTTCAGCCAAAGACCAAGGACTTACAAACATAAAAGTTAAACAAAGATACTCTCTTTTGATAATTTTGAAATCGTGGCGGTCGCATTCGAAGTCCATTTAACGCCTTTATATAAGACTTTTGACATGAACTCAAATATCGGAAATAGAACGAAAATAATTATATTTAAGAGCGCTTTCTGATCTTACTTAATTGTATCTTTTCAAGAAAGCAACAAATAATTTTATAGCCAATCAACAATAATATAAGGATAATTTTTGAAAAAATTAGAGCGAGGATAGCAGTTTTGACCTTTTAGAAATGAAGTGACTTTTTTTTTGTTATTTTTATCCAAAACACATTTATATAAGTAGATATAAATGACCCCAAAAACACAAAAAAAAAATTAATTACATTTTACCCCTTGTATTGTAGTTGATGATGAAAGATATCAAGATATATGCGCAGGTTAACTTAAGTAAAGTCACGAAAATTTGGATTAACTCTGAAAGGCTTTGCAAAACTATGTTGACATTGAATCTCGGTGGAATGATCATAGCCCGCTTTAAAAAATTAAAATTAAATTACATAAGATCATAGTAGTTTATTCGTCAATATCTTGTAAACAAAATCGACATAAAAGACAATTAGATCGAAAGGTATTGATGTGCTTTTTATAGTGATACATGATCTGCACAGATTAGGTTAAAATTATGAAAGTTGCGAGCAATCAAAGTCGAAAAAAAAATCACAAATTTTCGGTTTGCTTTTTACAAACGAAAAAAACTTTAAAAAATATGTTAAGCTTTGAGCTGAATTCTTTTACGAACATTTTAAAATCGGGTAAGAATTGTTAATGTTATGGAACTTTTAATCATTATCAGATTTAAGTCTGGGACATGTTCTACGGTAAAATAATCTAATGACTAAATAAATATTGCCATTTACCATAAGGCCGCATAAAAAAAATCGTATAACTCTAAGATATGAATTATTAAAAACATGCCCTAAAATGGCTGTTTTATTTTGACTTTACAAAACTTACGGTCGCAAAGTTTGGATAAAATATTAGCAAAATAGGGGATATCGAATATTTTGTTGCTTAAGCCGGTACTATCATTCAGTAGTGTTTCTTACATCCGAACACACGGAAATTTTTACAACACTTTTTCTGTTGGCCAATAAGGTTACTTTTAAAGATAAACTCTATGACAAAATTAATGCTCGGCAACTTTGGTGTGTACAAAAGCATAAAAAAATAAATATATTTGCTTACAGTTGGTGACTACCCTAAAGAAATCCGATTTTTTAATTAATTTCAACTTTCTAAGTTTGTGGTAAGTGGGAATTCTATTCACACAAAGTATAAATATTTGTTATATTTTCGTCTAAATGAGCCTTCAAACCGATTTTAATGATTGACTGAAAAGTCATTAAGAAATTAAACAGTTTTTAACATATATTTTATATATATATATCAATATTATAGTAAAACTTCTCAAGGTTGACAAAGGAATTCAGAGGAGTCTGGAAAAGATTTGAAATTAAAAATTTACTGATTTTATATTCAGCTGAATTTGAATAATGCGCATTATCTGAACAAATTTGTTATTAAAAACTTAGTATTTAAACTTACAAATTAGTCAAACCTACAATACCCACTTTTACACCCTATAGGGGTGTAAAATCGACAAAATTTCAAACTCAAATTACAAATTTATGGCAAAATTTTTCGTTTTATTATTTGTCTTCAAATAATTTGGTTTCAAATTTATTATGCGTAAATTATTTTAACAAGAATTTGCCAATTTGTTATAAACGTTTTTTTTTAAATGTCAATGTGTACTTAATGATTGAAAAAGTATTTGTTTGATTTGCACATATTTGAGAACGGAAAAAGGTTTCGTAGTGTTACCTTTGTTTAACAATGCCTAAATAAATATAAAGCTGTATGTATAAATACGAGAGTTGGTTGCCAAGTAATCAGATCCACAAAACTACTTTGAAAAAAAAACTGTCTTAGAATTTGTCATGTCTGTTAATAAATGCTTGTTATATGCATTCATTTTTCCAACAAATCTTAGTAAAAAATATTATACAGAATATCTAACCCAAATAATATTATGCATAGTGAATCAGTTCGTAGCGCGATTTTGAAAAAATCACGTCTAAACAAAACAAAACGTCCTTAAAAGAAAACTCAGCCAGACGTTGGACGCATCCCTATTAAGTAGAAACAGTGTTACCCCATTTTTTGTTGAAAAATATGAAGAGCTGGTCTGCTTGGACACCATAACCAGAAGCTAATTTTTGACCAACTGGAGGAAATATGAAAATTTGCTTGATTTGGTATTAGTATTTCTTTAATAAACATAAAATAATGAAACGAAACCAATTTTTTTATTATTGAAAGTAAAATTCTTATATCGGGTGTTTTAAGGAGATATGTATACATTTTAAATCGCAAATGTTTAAAATTACTCTAAGAGTGCAGTAAGAGAGCATTGTGAGAATTCTCTATCTTACTTCTGAGGATGAGACCATTTTACTCATAGTTTCTAAAGTTAAACAATCTTGAATTAAGCTTATATAAGACGCCATTTTTTCCTTTCGCGAATAAATTCAGCTGCGACTGAGTATTATACCATTTTACTAATTTTTTTTTAATTGCGACAGTTTTTCTCTATCAACCACTTAAAAAATTGTCCAACATCTTTCAGCCTGCCCTCGCACATTTGGGTGCAAAGCTATATGTATGTGCAGACACACATATGCAAAACTATATCCATTTTAAGATTTCTAGTTGGGAATATGGAAACCCATAAAGTTACACTGACGTTGATGGCAGGAGAACAGATTTGCAAGTAATTTTACAACAATTAAATGGTTTTTTTTAAGCACGTCCGAACTTTCAACTTATATAAATCAGAAAAATTAATGGTCATTACATTAATATATGGTTAATATGATTTTATTAGAAAGATGATTTCTTATCATTTAATATTTGAAAATTAGTTTTAGCATGTGACCACCATGACTACGAGCTACGAAGCGAATCCTGTCAGTCCAATTTTTAGCCACACTTTCGAGTCAAAAGTGACCCTCATTATTGGTAAACATAAGATTGCGATACAACTATGGATCATCTTCCAATTAATCGTAAGCCCATTCAGCAAAACTGCGGTATATACGAGGGACGAGTAGCTTCAATTTTTGAACTACTTGAATATTATAAGCCTTTAGACCCAGATCCCAATTCTTCCATATGGTCGATGGACAAAGACCAAAAAGTTGGCGCCGACGAATCGATTAATTTGATTTTTTCTCTGATCTGGCTTCTACAACAGGATTGTCTTACATCGTAGAATCTCAAAAGAATTCGAACATGATCAATAACACGACGAATTGCACGTTCTGTTGGACAATTTTTTGGTCCATAAATTGTACGAACCATTTCACAATAAAACACTGATTTTGATTATAAATCTCAAAGATTTGAAGACGCTCTTGTGGTGTAAATCTTACCATGCTGAATAAAATGAAATTATTCAAAGGTGACAAACAAAGCGTTAACAGGAAAACTTGGTGTACCCTGGAATTGTAACGAACATCTTGAAGAACTAGCATACGCCGACGACATCGCCCTCCTTGCCGTCAAAAGGGCGGACCTGCATTTGGACCTGGACCAGCTCAGCGCTCGCGAGGTCAACTTGAAAATAAACGTTAACAAGACCGAATTTATCTCGAACTGCGACGATAATAACGTCCCAAGTTTCACAGTATATGGGAAAGGACTCAATCTCAAACTGAACTAATAATCAAACGCCGCCGTTTCGGGTGGATTGGGCACACCCTTCGCAAAGACACCTGCGAAATCTGTAGAGCTGTTCTTTCATGGAACCCGCAAGGCGCAAGAAGCCGTGGAAGACCAACACCATGCGACTCTTGGCGTCGCATGGTGGATGCTGACCTTCGGGACTCCCATACAGACTGGAATAGCCTCAAACAACTTGCAAAAAATCGTTCGGACTTCAATTCTTTTGTTTTGGCCCTACGCTCCACCCAGAGTTAGAGGAACTTATATATATAAAGGTGACAATTGGTTCTTTTCGGAAATGCGGACCCTATTAAAATAACAACCTTTATAAGCTGCGTCTGCTGAATGATAGATGATGGAAGATTAAGGAAAGCCATATTTTATTATTAATATCTTGGTAATGCACATCACCAGACAACTTGTGGAATTATGACGTAATGTTGCATTGAATTACAATTAATAATTCTGAGGCATCGAGTTAACTCAAGAAGACTTGACTCTTTGCATCTTCAAATGATTTCGCTTTATAAAAGCTGAAAATTGCTGAAATTCTTCAGGATTTTGCCAATGAATACAAATTAGCTGCTGGGGTTTTTAGCAATCTTCAGCCACCATTGTAATTGGTTCTTATGGTAATGAGCTGCAAATTGATGTCACTGTGGCAGTTGCAAGGCACGCACAAGTAAATAACAGATGTTGTTCTAACCAATTATGAGAATTGTCTTTGAGCAAGACTCTGGAACAACGGCAACAACAATGCCAGCAACAATGCCTCCCTACAACAACACCAACAATTGACAGAAGAAATCCTTACGCTCGAAATGTACTGTTGGCTTTTGTAATAAATCCAAGCGCTAAAGCTGCCATGAGTGCATCATGCTGCAGTGGAAACGCTGGCAACCCTTTTGCAGCACCCGCTGCATCCCCCCCACCGTTCTCGACCAGATCCCTTTTTTCATTTACAATACGGTTGTGTGTGTGTGTGTGTTAGCTTGTTGTCTTTGCGGATTAGCTTGAAACGTTGTTGAAATGCATTCAAGTGCTTGCATTTTTCTGATGCTTTTTGTTTGCCCTTCAACCCCCGGTCGCCATTTTTTTTTTGTTTTTTTTTGATTCAACGAGCGCATTGAGTGCGCAGAATGCTTTTTTGTAAGCTCGAACCTTCTCTATAAGTTGTGAATTATGGCAGCTCATGATTTTGATTGCAAGCTTAAACTTGAGCTGTAGTTACTTTTGAAAATAGTTGCGCCAAGCAAAGTTGGCTAAAAGCTTTGCAGCCATTATTTCCAGACATTAAATTGAAAAAAAGCCAATATAGCTTATGTTTGAAAATATCTCTCTGAATTTTGTTGCAAAAAGGTTAGTTCGAGTTTCTTTAAGTGTAATCATAGCGACTAGAGAAGTCGTTAGAGAAGTGAAGACCGCTCTAGAACCCTCCATAGTATTTTTATAAAAAAAAGCTGTGAGAATTTACAGAAAACTATAAAAGTTATTTAAAAGTTACTTTCCTTCTTTTTAATTTCTATTGAAGCCTACAATTCAAAACTGCTTTAAGCAGTAGTAAGGCTAAGATGAAAATTTTGTTTGTTCAATATGGGCATACATTTTATTTTTTGTTTATGATAATTTATTTTTGTAAATATCATAATTTTTTTATTTAGATTTTAAAAAAAAGTCTTTAATGTTCAATAACTTTACTACTATTAATTGATTATGGAGCATCAAATAGTATATATTGTGCAGATGACAGATACATACATTGAATTAACAATATGTACATGTTAGCTTTTTGTCAACTTGACACAGATTAATAAAAAATTCTCTTTTTTTTGATGTGTAAACATCTTAAGGCTAGGAAGTAAAAAGTTCGTTTCACAATACATATGTAAAACAGAGGAAGATCGTTTCGGTGAGAGGTATGAATGTATTGGTTGGCTCAGTGAGTAAAGGCACTGGGAAGCATAAATGAGGACCAGGACCCAAATCTTAGCGAGGAAATTTTTTGAGTTTTTTGTTTTATTTTTGTTTTTCGGAAAAATCGACAATGCACAAACAAAGCCAATGGAAGAGCAAAAGTTTAACAGCAGTTTCGTAGCCTGTTTAAATTTATTTCTACTGTCATAATTGATGAAATAGGCATGGTTTCGGCAGAACTTAACTAAAAAGTTGATTCACGGTTAGGACATATAACTGGAAGTGAAATCACTTACGGCGGTAGGGCTATGTATCTAATTGGAGATCTCCGCCAATTGCCACCTGTGCGTTCTGCTCCCATCTATAAACGAACACAGCTTGCCATATGAACTTACCCTTGTAATCAACAAACCATACATCATCACCACTAATATAGATGTCTCCGACGGCCTTGCTAATGGTGCAATTGGCGTACTATCATTCATTGAATATACAAATCATACGACTAATAATATTTTGGATGAAGAAACATGATATTGGCACAATAATACGACTTTGGATTAAGTTCCCAGACTCAAAAAGAATTGGCGCAAAAACGTTGAACTTTTATGCTGGTTTAGTTCCTATCGGTCGCAGAAACTGTTTAACACATTTAAATAATAACAGGACCATTTTGCAAAGCGCAATCATTTCCTGCTTATGTCTGCTTGGAGAATGGCCATTCATAAGTCACAAGGAGCAACATTTGATAAAATGGTGATCAACAGCTGGTTTACGTAGCGTTGTCACGAGCCACTGGTAAAGAGGGACTGTTTATCTTGTAGCACTCAGTGATGACCTTCAAGACAGTAACAAAAAAATGCGATATATTATTACTATGAGAAACTTGGCTGGAAGACGAAACCACAATTACCATTCAGTACAAAAGATCAGGACAACGAAATGGAGGAGTTGGGATTTACAAAAATTGTGAAAACAATGAGAATGGACCTACAACCAACTTAATCCATTAACATTACAAACAACTCTTTCATGCGGAAATGACACAGTTGGAGATGTATGCTGCACTGAATTTCAATTAAAGTTCGGTTGGAAAGTGCATTGCCTTGTTGTCTATGTATCTCCTGGTCAAATAGTACAAAATATTATACAATTTCTTCATTACACTGAAGCTGCTGCACGAGAATTGGGTAACAATCGCCATCGAACGCCAATTATTATGGGTGGAGATTTTAGTACAAACTTTTCAAACCCACATTCAGACACAAGCCCTATCGAAATTTTTATTTGACATCTTCCATATAAATATGAGCAATTCTCCACAAACCCCAACAATTAATAATTCCACTACTGTAGATGCAGTTTTTCATGGATTTTTAAATACAGTAGAGTCGAAAATTTATATTTCTTATGTTAGTTAGCATAAACCAATGCCAACCGTTGTTAATTCAAAATAAAATAAAACAAACAAAACCCGTATATTCCATTCTTTTTATCCAATACTGAAAGTTTACATACTTTAAATTGACAAAAAATATACCGAACTCATAATTCTTCAAGGTTTACACATCTCCACATGTGATCGAACTCACATTGGCTTTTATTTTTTTTTCCAATCTGTTCTATGAAATAATCAGCAAATTTTAAAGATAAAATAAAAATAGCAGGATTGATTTTGCTCCAGTGAGCACATTCAATATTAAACAATACTTTTTGCTAATAATTTATGTTATACAAATTGATCTGGAATTGCAAAATGTGACATCTTTTCAGATGTCTAATGTCCATACTAGTAGTAATCAAGAATATTTTTAAACAGGCTTCGTATAGAAACAAAAAAATTAAAACCAAATGATAAAATAAGATATCAAAAAACATTCGGAGCAAATTATGATAGACAAAACGCAATTAGTCTAAGTAACTTCAAATTTTTGGATACGCTGTTTATTTTGTTAAAAAGTAATTTTTATTTAACATTGTTGTACGGTACGACCGCTAGATTGCGTGTTATGCACTGTACTAAATTTAATCAAAATCGATTTATTACATTTTTACTTGATTTTTTGTGAATAAAGCTTTCATAAATGTTTTGAAGTTTCTATTTTAGCGTGGCTATATCTTAATTCTCTCAAAATCAAAGCCCCGAATCGGACCAATATCGCACTGTCGAGTCATTTACGACAGATTAACGAACTTAAGCATGTACTGGAGCAATATATATATAAACCAATATGCTACGAATTCTACTTGTAATGCCCTGGCATTTTAACTGATAATCTACTTTTGGTGCTTTAATTTTAAGCCATTATTTCCTTACTGGTACTTTAAAACTATTACGCAACTGGTTGAATTCGGACCGATTTAAAGTACCACCATGATCAAAAAGTTTTCGAAATTTATTGTCCCTTTCAAAGGATTCCCCATCGACCGCAATGCGACATGTTTGAAGCTCAAATCTTGAACCAAAATGACTGTTCTTAGAGTATCATTGCCGAAATACTTACTTTTGTAACATTTACAATGTCGACGCACGATTTTTAACGCAAAGTTTAAATTTTTTAAATCATGCTTAAAATTTTATAGAATGTGAATGTTAAAGATGTGACAATTTTAGAAAATAAAAAAGAGCATCAAATTGGGTGAATGAGAGCGCACCATAATTTTCTCTCCAATAAATCCCGTTTCATTGGTGTTAAGAATATAATTATTTGTTTCATTATAATTAAAACTTTTGTAACTTTAAACAAAACACTCTTTCTTTAGGTTCTAAAAAATACCTGAACCCTATAAAGTTGACCATTAAAGCCATAAACAAAACAACTGCCATTAATTGCTAAGAACTTTGAAAAACTTCTCTGCTCAATAGTTAAACAGATGGTGAGTTTAATTGAAGCAAACTTTTAAGTATTCCCAGTGATTAAAACTCTTGACAAGCACTTAACACTGGCTTATAAATACTTGGATATTATGGGACAGATTGTCAACTCGCCAAGCAACATTTATCTAACTATAGTTGAGCAAAGTTTGTGCATAAAAATCCCAAAACAAAAGTTAACTTAACTACAAGATATGAAATTTTTAAGTTATGCAACAAGAGTGCAACAAAAACTACCAACAACAAAAACAACAACATCCTCATCTCGAACAAATTCAACTATACTCTAGTTAACAAAGATTGTTGTAATTGCTGCAAATTTGTAACCGGATGCGGCATCACAAAACTTGTCAGCCAACAGTCTGCAACAGGGGCGGAAGTAGAAAAACTGTCACGGGGTACAGACTGTACCTAACATACTCATTAGTAAAAATGTCAACATTTTCTTTTTAATTAGGATCCCATAGCATCGCATACCAATTTGGAAGACTCTACCTGGTTCTTGTTTAAAATGCAGTCTTGTCTGGTTACTGCCTCACTTTGGACGTGTAATGGATGCAGTGCTTGAGAAATTTTGGTATTCAGATCCCAATTCAGATGTCAAATCTACAATAGACGAAATTTTCTGCTTTAGAAAACTGCAAAAGGAAAGCGGGCAACGTAAATCTTTTCGTAGTTGACATGCCCAACAAAGGCTATGGCCAGCACTGTGGCACCATGAAGCTGCCACCTGCCATATCTGTCACTTGAGGCGCTACAGCACGTCGCCAAGTTTTATCGACTTGAAGACCAGCAGCACCAGCATGGCTGAGTGCTTCCTCCTCATCCTCCTCCGCTCTTCGCTGCGAACACTTCTTGTAGTCGTGTCCTTTGTCAAATTGGAGTCAAGCGGCTGCGGCGTCCAGCGCTAAAGGTTCAAAGTCTTTTGTCGTTGCTGTTGTTGTTGCTGCTGCTGTTCTTGCAACCAAACGTCAAAAAGCGTCCAAACTGGCGCGTTATCGTGTCAATTGCAATTTGCATTATGCCGACTTGACTGTGGCCTTCACAAAGCCTTCTGTGTGTGTGTTTGAGTGTGTGTGAGTGCATTACATAAGAACTGCGCATTATTATTGAGCTTTTGTGCCCGTTAGCCTGGTACTTTAATATTTGTTTGAGTTGTGCAAAAGTGCTTCCACCTATTTTTTTATTTTTTATTTTTTTGCACAGGTGTAAGGCTCAGCAACGGCTCAGCTGTGAAAAGGCAAGGCCAAACTAAAAGAAAACGAAATCTTTTAGTTTGGTGCCCGACTAAGGAATACCCTGCATGTATTCTTAAAACAGGTGTGTTGGGCTATATTAGATATACCATATTGATATGGTACACATGGGGTTGCTTAAAGAAAAAATGCAGAATTCCAAAATTGGGGACTAAGGCGTTATGCCTTCTTCCTCTCTTACTCGGTATCAGCATCTTCTCGATAATATATGTATATATACATATTTACTGTAAGTTGTATATCGCATAGTTATATTTCCCGCAAGTTTAGCCATTTTATGGGTAATAAGATTTTAAATGTAGGTAGGTTAGGGCGCCAGTTGGGACTTAGCGCCCAAACCAACTTAGCCCAAGAATAGGCCCGTTGTGATACCGATAATCGGAGTAAATGATAAGGATATAGAATATATAGGAAAAATTAAAGCAATAGGAAAAGTGGAAACAATCTCTGCGATGATAGTCTAGTGCACTGACGCACGGCTAATGATTGCCGCCTTCGATGGGAGTAACTTTGAGATTCTGTTAAAGTGAGCAAAAAGTGTTAGGCATTTTATTAACAAACACTACTATGACACACCAGTATGATTAATTTAATGTACCCAATATTACATCATAACCTTATGTGTATCGGTTGACGAAATTAATTTCTTCGGTTGCTATATCTATTTTTGAAGTAAAACCTTTAAGGCGGCATTGTTAAGGAAGTAACTTAGAGATTCTGCTAAGGTGCATAAAAAGCGTTAGAAAAGTGCGAACGGGGAAGGAGAAGGCGCGGGGGAGGATCTTTAAGACGGCGAAACAAAAAAAAATTCTTTGCAAAGAAATAAAAGCAGCGTAGAAAGTTTTACCTAATTTGCTAAAAAGCCAAGGTGAGAGAAAACGGAGATTTGGAGTATAATATATTAGAAAAGGGAATACAACAAAAGTAATTTGAGTAAAAGCGAAAAGGAATATCAAGAAAATGGCATACTTAGAGTGGATAAATTTCAACATATGTGCTTTTTGGTATCGTGCTGCAAAATTAAATAGATATATCCATGGCAATAGATTATGCGCGACGATTTTTTATCAAGTACACCTAATTCTGTTATTGCGCGATTTTTTTACGTGAGTTTTAATTAAACCGATTCAAAAAAATTATTCCGTTAATTTTTTTCGGGACTTAATTTGAGTTAACGCGACTTTAAAAGATTATTAACTATTTTTAGCAAAAATAATACCTTAAACATAAAACACTTTAAAGAAAAAGCCACTGCTATATATATTTGTACAGCTGAGAGCAAACAATTTTATCAGTTGCGGGAACCCCACAAATATGTTCTGTCTTGGCTTTTAATGCAACAACAATAATTGTATAAAATGATGTTAAAAAACGAAGTCTTAAGATTTCGTTAAATTTAAAATCCACAAATAAAAATTTACAAATTTTTCTGGCTTCAATAAACGGTATTCATATTTTGAATTATAAATTTTCTCTATGTGAAATTAATATTCTTTATTGTATTTTTTTGTTTTTCCTTATCTATTGCTATTTACATACCAAATTTTAATACAAACTTTTAATTTGAAAAAAAAAATCGAATCACATGTGAAAACAATTATTTTACATTATAAGCTGATATTATTTTAGATGGGTTTTCAAACGGAGAACCAATCCCATATTTTTATATAGATACTGTATCTTTTTTACGCTAATTTTCTGGGAACGTATCTATTGCGTAAATATAGAATTAGATTTATATGGATGCCTTTAACATAGTTAATGCCAATGCTATCGAAAACCTTGCATTTAAAGAGTCACATCTGAAAAAATTGCTAAAGTGGCATCATTAAAATATCTCACTTTTTCACGTCAATTCTAGTATTTATTATAGTGGGAATCGTCCTCTATAAACAAAAAGAGTTGCTACCGTTTATATTCAAAAAGGTCTGCATCAAATGCTTCAAACATACATAATGCGACCACAAAAATCTACTTACAAGCTTTTGTAGTTAAAACTTATATAAAAAAATGTTAGTATCCTAAACGTGTTTTATACGTTTCCGACGCAAAACGGGACTGTAAACCTGGCTTTTAAAGTTTGTGTTTCTAAATATTACTAAAATTAATTTTCTGATTTTTATTTTTCTTTGTGAACTTGTTCTTTGAACCATCGATTTCTGCGATTAATGCGTCTTGAGAAAAACTGTCTACCACTAGGCTTTAATTTGGTGGTCGATTAGTCTGCCAAAATCGCAGCTGGTGATGGCTTCTCACGATAAACATTTACGCTCAACAGCAGCGATCGCTTCTGCAAAAGTAAATGAATCCACTAGTGCTTCAATAGCTGACAGAAAGAACCTTTTGGTTCCATCCTGGAAAAATGTGCCAGCAAGAAATAAACTATTTGTCAACAAAAGACCTGCTTCTCGTTCGCCGGAAGCAATACGAAAGTCGTTGAAGTCGGACCTAATAGCTGCCAATATAAATACAACCACAAACCGTTCCAACCGTTTTGCTGCTTTGGGAGCTGATTCCGAGGATGTGGATTTGTCCGTTGAAATGAGCGAATTATCAGAGACCCGCACTGAAAGGCCTCCGCCTATATTTATTAATAGATGCACGGATATAAATGCTCTTTTTAAAGATTTTAATGAATTTAAATCACTAAAATGTTATGCAAAACCTGCAGGGTAATCACTTCGAATTATGTGTGCAGACGTACAAACATTTAGAGAAATGGTGAGCAAGCTGGACAAAATGAGAGCTGAATTCCACATATATCAATTAGCAAGTGAACGCGCTTATAAAGTCGTCATAAAAGGCCTGCATTACTCGACTGACCATGATTTTCTAAAGGATCAGCTAACAAATCTGGGGTACTCAGTGCGCAATATTTATAACCCGAAAAGTAAACGGGATGGGTCTTCCCTAAACTTGTTTTTTGTAGATTTGGAACCAAAATCAAATAACAAAGATAATGCCACCGTTGCCAGAACTATGGACACACACAACGTTACTGCAGGAGAGCCTTCCGCTGCGTGAAATGTGGGGATAACCATGCCTCAACCGAATGCAAAAAGCCATTTGACCAACCCGCCAAATGTGTCCACTGCAATTTACCACAAACTGCAAATTATAAAGGCTGTCGTATCTACCAACGCCTATCAAAACGGTCCAAGGTGCCATCGAACGAAGTTTCCATTCAACCAGTGTCCATTAAGAAAAGACAGCCAGCCACTACTCCTGCATTAATCACACAACTAAATGAAAGCGGACCACAAAGTTTTCGAAATCCTCCTATGTCCTACGCTGACGCTGTCAGAGGCAATCTTAATCCAGGTAGTGGAAACTGGTCAACACCCAACTTCACCTCCAAGGCCTGCAATACACAGCTGGAGAGTAAAATTGACCGTCTTTTGGGACGATTCGACCAATTCATGGATATGCAAAAGCAGATCATCCAATTGCTGGCAATGGTCGTCCAAAATGGCTCAAAACATTAAAATTGTTGTCTGGAATGCGAATGGCATTGCAAATAAAGCCATAGAGCTAAAAAACTTCATAAAAACGAAAAATATCGACATCGCACTGTTGTCAGAAACTCATTTCTGCAGGAGAACTTCATTTCAATTATTCGGATATGAGCTATACACAGCGAACCATCCGTCTAAAAACCGCCGCGGAGGAGCAGCGATACTTATAAAAAAGGAATACAAACATCACCCAATTCCTGCAATCTGCACGCCGGAAATGCAAGCCGCTATGTTAGAACTTGAAACTGGGCAGGGTAATGTCACCATCTCAGCCGTATATTGCCCTCCAGGCTTTCTTTGGGGTTCCGTCCCTTTCAGTCTACCCGTTCAGCAGCAAAGCCATCGACTCATTGCAGCAGGAGATTGGAATGCAAAGCATCCTTGGTGGGGTAATTCTCGAGCATGTACTAAAGGCCGCGCTCTCTGCACTGATATGCAAAACTCGTCTATATATATTCTGGCTTCCGGCGCTCCAACCCACTTCCCTGGGGACGTCTCTCGAACGCCTAGCGCTCCGGACTTCGCAATCTGTCGGGGTGTTCATCCGCAACAGCTTTCCATAGAATCTCTTGAAGACCTTGATTCAGATCATTTACCGCTATTAATCAAGTTTACTGCTAACGTTGCTATCTACGATAAAAATCGAATGCTCCTACATAGATTTGCGTGTATAAAGACGTTCCAACGTCATATTAATATGAAAACTCATCTTCAAATCAATACCAAGGAGGATATTGATGATGCCGTTGAACTGCTACGCAAGAACATAACTGACGCTGCTAATCTAGCTGCTCCTACACACGCTGGTCACCGTCAACACCCGCCTCGTGATTCTCTTGATGCGCAGACAGCTCAGCTTTTGAGAATGAAGCGTCGCCTGCGAAAAAATTATCTTCGAACGCATGATCTAGCTGACAAGGCTCTCTATCGTAATGTTGCTAACAGACTTAAAGAAACTTTAAATAACTTAAATCAACGAAGGATAAATTCTCTTCTTACTAATGTAAATCCAAATGACGATGGAAGCCGCAGCCTATGGCGTCTGACACGGTACTTAAAAAACCAGCCATTAAAAGCGCTCCTATTCAAACCGCCAATGGGCTCTGGTGTCGTTCTGACCGAGCCCGTGCTGAAGCTTTTGCACATCACCTGGAGGATCGTTTTACTCCCTTCAATCTGAACTCAGTTGCTGAGGTCGAGGAAACTTTGGAGGCATTATCTACACCGCTTCAACTGGACTTGCCAGTACGCCCCGTGCGATCTAACGAAATTGTAGATCAAATAAAAGCACTCAACCCCAAAAAAGCTCCAGGTCTTGATAAAATTGACGCCAGAGTAGCTAAGGTTCTTCCAATGGCGGGCATTCTGGCTCTATTCAAGATATTCAATGCAATTATGCGTCTGGCGTATTTCCCAAAGGAGTGGAAATGTGCTCAAATTGTTATGATTCTAAAGCCCTACCAGCCTCCCATCTCCATTGCATCTTATCGCCCGATTAGTTGTCATTTTCCAGCGTGACGTCCCAAGTTCCAGCGCATCAATTCGGTTTTCGTCCGAAACATGGCACGCCTGAGCAAACTCACAGAATGGTGCAACACATTTTAGACTCCATCGAGAATCGTCGCTACTGCATGGCAGCATTTTTGGATGTCAAGCAGGCTTTTGACAGAGTGTGGCACGAAGGGTTACTACAAAAACTTAAATCTGCCCTTCCTGCTCCTCATTATGAAATCATAAAATCATTTCTTGACAATCGATCTTTCAAAGTTATGGTGAAAGGTGAACTCTCGGAACGACGGACCATTAAAGCTGGAGTGCCGCAAGGTAGCGTTCTATCTTCATTTTTATTCACCATTTTTACTATGGATATGCCGAGCTCGACGGGCAGTTCTGAGCTTATAACGGCAACGTATGCTGACGACACTGCCATTCTTTCGTCTTCCTCCAGCGTTCAAATGGCTGCTGATTCCTTAGAGAACCAACTGGACATTATAGCAACTTGGGCGAAACGATGGAACATCCAGCTTAATGGTGACAAGTCTTCCAGCGTTTTATTCTCGTTAAGGAAGGACCCAAGTCCTGCGCTTACTTTAAATGGAGAGATAATTCCAATGAAAACATCACACCCGTATCTCGGAATTCACCTCGACAAAAAATTGTGTTGGAGGGACCACATTACAATAATAACAGCAAGATGTAGAACCAAACTTGGCAAAATGGAGTGGCTACTTGGTAGAAATAGCAAGCTATCTTTGGATAATAAAAGAATTCTATATAAGAGTTTAATTATGCCAACTTGGTCTGATGGCATTCAAATCTGGGGAACAGCTGCCAAGTCAAATATTAAAAAAATCCAAATTTTACAAAACAAAACTTTGCGCAAAATTGCAGATGCCCCGTGGTATGTCCGAAATCGAAACCTTCACAAGGATCTAGGCATTTCCTATGTGGGTGATGTATTGAATAAACTTAGCGACCGTTACGCTGATCGCATAAGGAACCATCCGAACTCGCTTGCATGTGCCCTGGGCGGTCATATACCAAGAAGACGCCTAAAACGCCTTCATCCAAACGACCTCAGAAGGCGTATCATATCATAGAGTCTACTTGATTTTTTAAATATTGTACATATATAGAGTAATCTAAATGATACCACACAAAAGGTTTCTTTAAGTGTATAGTGACTTATTTTTCATAAATGTTGGTTTATAACCCATAAAATCAAGGGTTGATTTCCAATAATAAATATTCGAGAAAAAAAAAAAACTGCAAATGAAGTCCATAAACTTTTACTTGAAACGGATATCGAGATATTTCGAAAAAAAAAAAACACTTTAATAAATTAAAAAAGACAGCCTCCACTGAAAAGCGTTCGTATATACATATATCTCTAATTGTACTAAACTGATTGTGCTTTTTTTACAAACTGGAGATAATTCAATTACCCATCATTTTGTCAAATTTACTGGTTAGTTGCTATTTAGCCATTCGTATGCAAATTTTCAACATTTTCATCAAATTTTTGAGAAAATTTGAAAGAGTATGTTTTAGTTGAATTCTTGGCTCGTAAAGTTCAATCAATTACGTAAAAAATAAGTGGCTGTTTATCAAAATCGTTGAAAAATTATGGAAATGACAAAAATTTTTGTAAAAAGTGAAAAATGACAATTTGTATTAAGAACAAAAGTTTTACATTAATAATTTGTTAGTTTGGCATTCGAAAGTTTTTTAGAGCTCTTAAGCTCTGTACCAAAATCATTTATGAAAATCTGTCGACTATATCATATAGTACCCATGGTACTCTCGTACAACTCTTTGGCCAAAATAACGAGTTTGAGTCGGATCCATTTTGATTTCACTTGTTAAAGGTTTTGTTTTTTATTCGCCCTGGAAAACTTGGATACGTTCACAATACTCTCACAAAATTCTATATCGATAACTAAAAAAAAACTTTCCTTTTAATATTTTTAAACAACTAAATTGTGGTAAATTTCAATAAATATTCTTGCTGAAGCTAAGATTATTATGTAAATGTATTTAAACGGCAGAATAATAAACAAATACTAGAAATAATCGAAAAGTTCAGAGCTGCGGCAATATTGTGCGGCAAATATTTGAATTTCTTGAAAAAAGTAAGGGTAATGTAAAAAAAAGTTTTCTTCAGCAAAAAAAAAGAGAATTTGGATGCATGTTAAAACGAAAACGAATAAATTTGATTCAAATTCGAAGCACGAAATTAATATTTAATATTATTTTTTCGACCTACCATAAATTGTTTGATATAGTGTTTTTTGAAACCAAATAAATATATTTCTTTTAGTTTAATAAAAATAGATATATGAGTACTTAAATAAAGATTGTGAAGCTTGTGCTAGTTTTTGTAAGAGAAATTGAAATAAGTTACTATTGTTAATTAAATAACTTATGGCATATTAAAATTATGCTAATGTATAGAAATTGTTATATAGCTTTAATATATTACAACATCATCAACAACTTCTTGGTTTTTACAAAATTATAAAGATAATTTTCTTTTTTTATTTTATATCATATTACATGCATTTTTTCAGGCCAAAAAAACTATAACTTTTTTGGGAAAGATTTTTTTTTTGGACAGCGGTCCTCACTCAAGAAGCGTTTATGAGGGTTAAGGGGTTGTACCTACTATTTTTTCCATATGTGTGTTTGCATATACATATGTATTATAAAGCTTCAGCATGATATTTGAAACATTTGCTGTTGACCAATATTTTTTTTTTTTTAAATTAACTTACTGTTTTTTTTACAAGTTTTCCCCATTTTGTATGGATTTATCTATATCCTTACAAAATCTAAGGCGAATGAAACTTTCCAGAGATAAGGCTCAGTATATTAAGAGTACATGTAAAAAATTGAATTTTTTATATAGGTACTATATAAAATTGTATTAATCAAATAAAAAATATCTATATAAAATGAAAAAATAAAATTGTAGAGCACACAACTAAAGCATCGTGGCTCTTATTTTCTCAAAAATCTAGATGTTCAGATTGACAGATAGACTTTGCACAAAATTAATATACCTTATTTTTAACATATTACTATATTGAATTCATCTGGATTCCTGCCGCCTTCTTCCCTTTGTTAGGGCTGTACTCAAAAATATTTAAAAAAGTGTGACTTGGGATTTAATAAGATCCGGCGATGAGTCGTACCGTAAAACCAAAAATAGTTCCTGCAACCGCAATGTGTGTTTGTGTGGGTCTTAAAAGAGGGATTCAAGCGCGGCCAGCAAACATGCTGACAACTGTCAATTTCATATCAGCAGCGTTTATCAATGCCATATGACACGAACAGCTGACGTTGGACATTTACAACGAGCAGAGAAACACGGCCTGGCAACAATCGCGCTTTTAATTACATAAGGACGAGGCACACAGATACACACGCATACACTTACAGAATGTAAAGAATACAAAAAACTGGGCTAGTTGCCAACCGCAAACATTTGACGTTTACAGTATATGTTATTGGTTCTGTTTAGCATCCGCCTGCTCATGAGACTCATCATTATCATTGTCGTTGGCATCATCATCATTCTCATAATCAACAATATTTTTGTGTAACCAAAGTCAAGTCATGCCTAGGATCTGGGACCTGGATTACCTCCATATCTACTCTACATCCGTCATCTTTCACTCTCCGCTGCTGGCTTCCTGCTGATTAATGATGTGTTCTGGCATTGATAAATGCGTCACATGTCAGTCCTTATCAGCGCCAAAGTGACATTTAAGCGAAAAATTAATAAAAAAAAACTCAACTTAACACACATGAATGCATTTGAATCCCAATTAAAATATCAAAAGATTTACCTTTAACTGCTTGCAAATTAAATTATTTGCATGACATTTCGCAGCATAATTAAGTGAATAAATATTTTAATATAATTTACAAACGGAATGCCATTTGGTCAACTACTGATGGCCGTCAGGCGTAAAAACCGCCGTGAAATCCAATGGAAAAGTGACCTACAATTATGCTAGCTGCTCAGCTCCGAGTCCTATGCACGGTCAAAAAGCGCTAATTAATGCCCGTGGTAAATGTGAAATCCAATCCTTTCAACATATGCTTATATGTAATTACCTTTAGCTTAAATGCGAGGGTAGGCTATTAAATAGTCAGACTAGCAAAAAACAAATGTATATATATTTTTTTCAAATATATTCAACATATTCAGTTTACTTCCCAAAATCATGGCAAACAGAGTGCAGTAAACTGGCTTATGCCTTCATGGGTAAACAAATTAAATTTTTTTCTGTATCAAAATTTTTCGGCTATTGTGCTGCCTTATTCGTTATTCCCATAATCCTTTTGGCTGACAGACCCACCTTGGCCTTATTTTGGTGCCAGTGCCTCAGATGTATCCAACTTGCAGTCACAATTGAGAGTTCATTGTGACTAAAATTCCTTGAAATTATTATACGAATAGATTTTTTGTGGATAAGGAATATTCGCGTTAGCCATCCTCCAGATACCTTTCTCATATCCAAATACTAGTGGAATATACATATATTCCACTAGTCTTGACCATGACCATTTTGTGAATTTGGTACGGCTTCTCCTGGCCATTGCGAACACGACGCAATGCTTTGTTCATCTATCATTTGTTTTTGAAATAAAAATCCAATGATTTCGCAATTTTCAAAATTTGTATATTGGAAAGCATTTCATTCAACTTTATCATATAGCACCATTACCACATAGAACGACTTTATCGTAGCAATAGCAAAAGCTTAACCAATAAAAAAAAAAACAAAATGGTTGTTAACGTTAAATTTTTGATAAACCGATTTATTTTTAATAGCTACCAAAAACATATGTTCACATAAAAGCCTAAAAATGCTAATTAATGGATTTTTAAATGCATCCACGCAGCTTTTTTATCTGACTGGCTATTACATGTGTTGGTGCATATCAAATATAAAAAGCAGCCTAAAAATTTAAAAAGCTTATCTTTATTGGTAAGAAAAAGTCCTATTGTTTAAAAACAAAAATATCAAAAGTCATGAAAGTAATGCAATTTGTAAGTTATATAGTAAGACCTTCTCAATAATGAGTTATGAGCGGGTCAAAATATTCAAGTTTACCTACGCACAGAAATAAACTAGTAATTTATAATGAAAATGCATTAAAAATATATTAAAACTGAAAAATCGGGCTCTTAAAAGTATCAAGCAACAAATTAGTCTTATTTGAACTTGTTTAAAACATACTATTCAATATTCACCGTCTATGAAACTTATACTTATAGGATATACTACAATATATGTATACCTATATAATATGCCAGCCTCTTTATAAGCTGATAGAATATTTTTTTTTAACGAAGATCTTGCCAATTTAGTTTATTCAAATGAAAAATTTATAGTAAGGATTTAAAAATAGTATAAAGTTAACGTATAAATGTGAAAGTGATAGCATTATATCTGGGGCGTGGGACCCAATCGGTACCTTTTCATCGTTTCCGATTACCCATAATAACTAAGCAAGAGAAAAACGCAATCCCTAGAAATAACAAATTTTTTAAGAATTTGTAATACTAAAATAGATTTGACTATAAATATCATTAAAATTATTTTTTAGTTAATAGATGGCTACAAAACAAAACAGAAACACAAAAAAATTTGTAAATCAAATCTATTAAGAACTTTTTGACAGATCGACTAAGATAAACACTCGACCAAGCAGCAGGCCGCTCTTATATAGTAAGAATGTTAAACCTTATCCATCGGTATTGAAGCTAAACCAGTTGAGTTTCCATCACGCACAGAATACCATAGAACTTAAAATTAATATATGTTTATAGTTTAGGTATATACATATAAAGTACTTGCTATACTCATGATACTCCCTCTTGCGTAATTTACACTAGTTAACACGAAAAATTAAATTTCGTATAAAAGTGTTTTTGGGGCAATTTCTTGTTGAGAAGTACGAAAAAGACCACCTTTTTTTTAAAGCAATTTTTAAGATTTTTTCATAAAACATGTTTTTGGTAATTTTTTTCAGTTATTCGTTAATATCTCGTTAACATATATATATAACATAGATCGAAAGAAAGATACTGACTATTTACAGTGATATTAAATATGTACAAATTGAGTGAATATTATTGAAGTTGCAAGCAATTAAAGTCAAAAAAAGTGTAATTTTTAAAATTACAAATTTTCATCTTGCTTTTTATTAACCAGTCTTTTATGAACATTTCGATTCTAAGATCTTTAAATTAGGTTAAGTATTGTAGATGCTATGAGTCCATGCAAGTTCCAATTTTCACTCAATTACAAATTTTTCATTTTTATACAAAGGGTCACTGGATGACCCTTAAATTTGTAAACTAGTGTTATAAACGCTTTTTGTTTTCAGTGCACAAAAAACGCACCCACCCACACACACACACTTACACACACACATAGGTACACAAGTAAATGTGCTCATTTTCTAGTAGTTGAAACTAAATTTGCAGTCAGATCCTTTCGACAACTCTGTTATAGTTATTCGGTTCGCTTCACTTCGTTTCATTCCATTCTGTTTCGATTTCAATGGGTTTGTGTTGTTGTTGCTACACATACATATGCAAATCATCTTGCAGCCGAACTATTGTCCATGCAGCCATTGCCGGCATTGTCTTGCTATTCCCACTAACTTCCACTCTCTTTAGTTCACTCACTCTCTTTCTTCTTTGCTCTCACAAATATGCTTTCTTTACCTTTTGAATTATGCATGAGCTCCACACACGCACACACGCGCACACGCACACTAAGCCATATACACAAGTGCGCCGCGTCATTATCAATATGGCCTTGTGTGTCCCTCTCATATTTTGCATTTTTGTTCACCATGCGACGATGCTCTCTCCATCTAACAATTTTGCATACGTTTTGTCTCGAGAATTTCTAAAGCTCGAAGAGCTGTATCTGTTAGCTACTTTGTCGTTACGTGCATTAGTGAGTAAGTATGACCTGTGAGTGGGTGCGAATTTGTGAGTACTTATGAGATATTTAAAGGAGAAGAATGTAAGGAGTATTGTATGACCAATGTCTTGGCGAATCTGTGACAGATACTTTGAAACACATAAAAATATTATAATAAGTAGGTTAAGTTTGGGTTGTCTATGCTTATTTCGGTGACGGGTTTTACTTTCAGCAAGATTTTGTGAAGTTTTTTTTTTCTATATGGAATCTGAATGTGACCACAGAACAATATTTCAGACTCAAGCGGCAGGCAATCGCAAGCTCAATAAACACCTTGACTTTCATAGAAAGCGGTGAATGCTTTTTAAACAAATTTGTAGAGCACATTTAGGAACTTTGCAGTTTAGCCAATCCTAACAAAAGCGAATGGCGGCTAACCATTTTATTGACATCTGTCAACGTCGGCTTTGAGTTGGAAAATATATGCATATTTTACACAAATCAATGACAATCTTGATGACTGTAGTGTATATGCACATCTGCTTTATTAAAAATAAGCAGTTCGACATTTCACACAGATCATTTATTAAATTCACATTTTGAAGACCTCTTTAGCTAATCTGCTTTTTTTCGACGATAACAGACCCTGAGTAACCAAACCAAGATTAGGCTGATATAGCACTCAGTAGCTTATAATCCAAAAACACATTAACAAAGGGTTTGTCCAGCTCTTTCTCCATTTTTCTCAATGGCTCGGGACAGCTGCCGGTTTGCCAGAAGCCAAAGTAAATTCCCTGCTCACCCATTAAATAGCTTTAAACCTCGCAGTAGGCAATGAATTCTCTGCGGCTTATCTTTACCCACATTTATATGCTATACATAGAAAAAAAGGTCATTTCGAACTTTATACACGTGCAACATTTTGCACGCCGCCTTGACAGCAAACTTTTTACTGACCAGAACCAGAATGAGGAGCAGAACTGGAGGCACAAATGCTAGAGTGTGGCAAGTTATGGCAGCTGTAATTACTTTTACCGCCCTACAGAAACAAAAAAAAAAAATAAATGAAATATAACAAAAAAAAAATTATAATAATAAGAAGCAACAAAAAGTTTCCGTCTGTTATGCAAATTTTTTCTCTGCTTTGTTTAAAAGTTAGAACGGCGCCATGCTTTTTGTAATAAATATGTATGGCACTGTATGTATGTATGTATGAACATACGCCTTATGCATTATATAGTAAATTAAAGCGCAGTTATTAACAGTTAATCTGCGCTAAGCCGCCATTTTTGTTAGGTGTTGGCCGTACAAAACTTTTCAATGGCCGGAAAAGTGCAACAAAAAAATAAAACACAATTGAGCAAGCGATGCAGCCCAAATAAGCCGACTATAATATACCTTTTACTTTCTTCAAATCCCACAGTATTTGGCCGGATGCATTTGTTTAGCAACTGGTCGTTAAAGGATTTATACTATACCGATCAAAACGTTTTTGGGAATTTCGATTTAAAAGGCGCGTGCAAAATGAATCGATATATTTATTTTTTTATTAGGTTGGTAGGACTGTTTTTGACATCTTGTCATAATTTGAGCGCAATTGCCTTAATAGTATTGATTTGACAGCTGTTGTTGTTAGTCGAAAAAAGGACGCTCTTCGATTTTTGCAATGGAAAAAAACGTGTATTAACTTGAATTAGCTTGAAATTTTGTGTTGCGAATGAATTTTCGTGTGCCGATTCACTGAGGACTGTATGTCCAAAAACGGGCATACGAGTGGTACAAATTGTTCAGAGAGGGTTGTGACGACGTCACTGATTTGCCTCGTTCCGGTCGTCCTTCAACATCAAATACCGAAGAAATCGTCGATGCAGTGAAGAAAATTGTTTTCGAAAATCGTAGTGTCGGTATACGTGAGATTTCTTCAGACCTTGGCATCTCATATAGATCAGCCGAACACATTTTGGTTGAAGTTTTGGGCATGAAACGCGTCGCTACCCGACACGTGCCAAAAACGTTGAATTTTTTTTCATTATTTTGGAATTTTTGGCCAAACACTCAACGAATGTGGTCGCTCAGGCTCCGCATTCACCAGATATGGCACCGTGTGACTTTTTCCTGTTCCACAATCTCAAATTGCCATTAAGGGGGAAGCGTTTTGACACCATCAAACAAAATTCGAAGAAGGAACTCAAAGCCATCCCTGCCCAGGCCTACCACAAGTGTATGGATGATTGGATCAAGCTCAAATTGCGACAAGATGTCAAAAACAGTGCTACCAACCTAATAAAAAAAGAAATACAGTGAGCCACTAAAATCATAGTAAAAATATATATTTAAGAAAATCTCATCATTAGTTTTTGGAAAATTTAATCAATATTGGAGGAATTCACATTTAAGTGTAAAATCGCCTGTTGTACCGTGACTTTAGTGGCACACTGTATTCCGATTCATTGTGCGCGCCGGGGCATGGTATACCCGAAAACTAAAATAATTTTTATGTATAATCACCAACCTATTTAACTTGGGTAAACATTTTCACATCATTCGTTTCCTTTTAGATATGACTTACCACTTTTTTGCAAATACAAATATACTCTTTCGACTAAAATGTTGGGTATCAAAAACTCAACTGAACTGCACTTCACACAAAGCGGCGCAACGGGACAGCAACAATTGAGCAACTTTTACAGTTCCAACAAATGGCAGCCATTTTTTTTTTCTGTCGCCATTTGCCATTATTCTGTCAAGTGCTAGCTGGTCAAGTCTCTTCCTTCTTACTATCTTTTACTCTCTCTAGCTGTCTCCTACGCCCACGCGCCTATGTAGTTAGCCGCGATTCCCTCGGGCGTTCCTTAAAGCACTTTGCATTGAACTTTTCATTTGGCTCTTGTTGTCATTGTGGTGTTAAAAAAAACTTTTCAGGGGTCGCCACCATTCTTGTTTTTTTTTTTTTTCAATTTTCAAGTGCTTACAGCTTTGGCTTTGCCGGACTTTACGAGCGTATTGGTTTTGTATTTGTTTTTTATTTTTTTTTTGTTCTGCGGCTGTAAAAAGTTGAAATTCAACTGCTTGGACTTTTTTTAAGTGACAATTGTAGTTTAGAGTCAAGTGCGGACACTACTTGAAATCGATTTCGATGCATAGAAGTTACGACAATTAGAAAATGGGCTATGCTTAAAACTTTAAATTTCATAAACTTTACGTAAAAAAAAAATAAACAATAAAACGATATTTGCAATTAAGGTTAACTTAAGTTTGGTGCTCAAATTTTCAATAACTTATTATCAACTGAAAATAAAAAATAAAAGATTAACTCTTGTACGTTACAGATGAAATTTCTCTGAATTTTGTCAGTACTGGCCACTTGTCCTCCAATTCTGAACGATTGAATCTTCAATATGGGTTGGCAATTCACGCCCACATTTTGCAACTGACAAGTTGAAAACGCATCCTAGAGTTAACTCTGGTCATCAGTCATTTTTGTATATTTTTTTTCGTGTTTTTATAGGGGCGCTGAGCGACCCTCAGCAAAAGCGGCATATAGACATAAATAAAAACAATCTATCTTTATTTTTTGTTTATTTAACCCATCAGTTTTTGGCGTTGGTTTTTCATTCGAAGACTTCCACCTCAAAGTTATGATAGAGCGTGCAAATTAAACTTAAAATATACTTTTCGTGGAAAAAAACTGGTTACGCAATCGTATATAGTTAATATGCATACATACATATACGATATAGACTAGATTACGAAAAAGATTAAATTTAAGCAATACTTTAATGATTGTTTCGTGAAATAAAAAAACTAGTTTTTATACCCTGTACCGTATGGTCCAAGGGTATATTAAGTTTGTGCAAGCCGAAAATGTATGTAACATATAGAAGGAGACGTCGGAGACACCCCAAGTTACCTAAAATATGATCAGGGTGAATAGAGAAGTCGATATACCCATGTCCGTCTGTCCGTCTGTCCGTCCGTCTGTCCGTCCGTCCGTCCGTCCGTCCGTGTGAACGCCTAGATCTCAGAGATGGTAAGAGCTAGAGTTACCAAACTTTCACATTAGATCCCATATTATTCCATAGGAGGCAAGTTTATTTTATTTTTTTGATATCGGGGATAAATTATATAGCTCCCATGGGGGTGTTTGAGACGACCTCGAAAAAAAAAAGCGTTTTAGATGAATAATTCGTTTGTTTATGAAGATATCGTAACGAAATTTGGCAATCGAAAGTTTTTTATAGTTCCCAATCACTGTACCAAATTTGATCAAAATCGGTTGACTATATCATATAGCTCCCATAGGACCGATCGGCCAAAATAACTTTTTTAAAGAAAAATTGGCTATATTTCGTTTTTTAATAAAGATATCCTAACCAGATTTGGCGTTTGGAAATTTTTTAGACCACTTAAGCAATGTGCTAAATTTGAACAAAATCGGTTGACTATATCATATAGCTCCCATAGGTCCGATCTTCCAAAACATCGATTTTTTAACAAAATTTGTTGTGTTTCGTTTGTTTGTTAAGATATTGGGACCAAATTTCACATTCGTGAGTATTTTATAGTTCCTAAGCACTGTACCAAATTTAATCCAAATCGTTTGACTAGATCATATAGCTCCCATAGGACCAATCGGTCCAAAAACACGTTTTTTATACAAAATTCGATGTGTTTTGTTTGTTTGTAAAGATATTTGAAATAACTTTAGCGTTCATATCTTTTTTAAGGTATTTAAGCACCGTGTCAAATTTTATTGAAATCGGTTGACTATATCATATAGCTCCCATAGGAACGATCGGTCAAAAAAAACATTTTTGCTTAAAAAATTCTTCTGTTTTTGGTTTTTTGTGAAGAAATCGGACTTTATTACAAGCTAGTGGTACAGGGTATCCTAAAGTCGTCCGCGCCCGACTTTACGTCCGCCATTTTTTTTAAATAGAAAAGTTTATTCAACGAAAATTAAATACAAAATCTTAACTTAGAACATAAAGATAATAGTAAATTATATAATATAATAAATACTAAATACAAAAATGTTTTTTATAATATTTTAGGAATATTATTAATTATAACTGTTACAATAGCTTAAAATTTATATACAAAAATAAAATATATTAGACAATTAAGTAATATCATAAATACTAAGTATAAAAATATAATTTCAAATATTTTAGAATTATTATTGACTAGAGACTGACGGTTATATTAGTTTAAAAGCTATAAACAAAAATAAAATACATCGGTATATAAATATATTAGTCAATTATGTAATATAATACAGACTTAATCAAAAATATTAATTCTAATATTTTAGGAATATTATTTACTAGAAACTATTACAATAGTTTAAAAAATGATATACAAAAATAAAATAAATATATAGCTCATGTATTTTATTGCAAAATGTGAAAAATGTTGGAACATTCTGCTAAATGGTGACAAATTTTTCATCATTTTATGTAACTTAAGGAGACAACCAAGTCCTCTTCTCAAACTTGGAGATAGTTCCAATTGAAAGAACGCACCCCTTCTCGGTATCCAAAAGGATTGTACTGCAGTCAGAATACTCACAGCCAGATCTAGAGCGAAGCTTGCCAAAAAAGGGGCTACCGTGCACGTCATCCATGCTGTCCTTAGGTAATATGGGATCCTCTCTAAGAGCATAATAATGGTATATATTATGGATTTGGCTAACCAAATCTACGGAACCGCAGCCAAAGCCAACTTTAGAAGAATCCAAATTCCCAAAAATAGATGTCCGCCTAGAACCAAATTCTCCACAAGTATCTTGGAATTCATTTTGTTACTGACATAAAAGATGAACTAAGAGGTCTTCAAATATATCGCTTAAGATTTTTCCGGAACTTGCTTGCCTGCGCCAGGGCTAGAACTATTGAGACGCCTTCTCCTATGTGACCTCAGACGTCATCAGATAATCCAATTCGCTGGAGTACTTCCAAAAACTTTATTTATTTTTGAAATCTTTTCACATCATGTAAATAATATTTTTATACCCTGTACCGTATGGTACTAAGGGTATATTAAGTTTGTGCAAGCCGAAAATGTATGTAACATATAGAAGGAGACGCCGGAGACACCCCAAAGTTACCTAAAATATGATCAGGGTGAATAGAGAAGGCGATATACCCATGTCCGTCTGTCCGTCTGTCCGTCCGTCCGTCCGTCCGTCTGTCCGTCCGTCCGTCCGTGTGAACGCCTAGATCTCAGAGATGGTAAGAGCTAGAGTTACCAAACTTTCACATTAGATCCCATATTATTCCATAGGAGGCAAGTTTATTTTATTTTTTTGATATCGGGGATAAATTATATAGCTCCCATGGGGGTGTTTGAGACGACCTCGACAAAAAAAAAGCGTTTCAGATGAATAATTCGTTTGTTTATGAAGATATCGTAACGAAATTTGGCATTCGAAAGTTTTTTATAGTTCCCAATCACTGTACCAAATTTGATCAAAATCGGTTGACTATATCATATAGCTCCCATAGGACCGATCGGCCAAAATAACTTTTTTAAAGAAAAATTCGCTACATTTCGTTTTTTTAATAAAGATATCCTAACCAGATTTGGCGTTTGGAAATTTTTTAGACCACTTAAGCAATGTGCCAAATTTGAACAAAATCGGTTGACTATATCATATAGCTCCCATAGGTCCGATCTTCCAAAAAATCGATTTTTTAACAAAATTTGTTGTGTTTCGTTTGTTTGTTAAGATATTGGGATCAAATTTGACATTCGTGAGTATTTTATAGTTCCTAAGCACTGTACCAAATTTAATCCAAATCGTTTGACTAGATCATATAGCTCCCATAGGACCAATCGGTCCAAAAACACGTTTTTTATACAAAATTCGATGTGTTTTGTTTGTTTGTAAAGATATTTGAAATAAATTTGGCATTCATATCTTTTTTAAGGTATTTAAGCACTGTGTCAAATTTTATTGAAATCGGTTGACTATATCATATAGCTCCCATAGGAACGATCGGTCAAGAAAAAAATTTTTGCTTAAAAATTCTTCTGTTTTTGGTTTTTTGTGAAGAAATCGGACTTTATTACAAGCTAGTGGTACAGGGTATCCTAAAGTCGTCCGCGCCCGACTTTACGTCCCGCCATTTTTTTAAATAAATATTTTGTAGTTCTCTTAAGCTCGGTATGGATGTTTTCAAATTGTTGATTAAAAATGAAGCTGCTTTTTGTAAAATTGTGTTGGCTAATAACACTGTCCAACAGTGATTTAGAACTTTTGAAGTGACCTAGTGCACGTTATAGGTCTTGACGGGTAGATCACGATAGTGTGTTTCAAAATTGTCTAACACCCCCAAAATCGCAAGTTATTGCTTAAAAATCGTTTTTCGGGTACTGCGATCACTCCCACAATCACAACGTCGCCATTTTTCAACCGATTTTCGATTGCTTTACGGTTTTGGAAAGAAGAAAGCATTATACCAAATTTCGTTACGATATCTTAATGAACAAACGAATTATCCATCTAAAACATTTTTTTTTGTCGATGGAAATTTAATTTTCTTGTTTACAATAAGCGTCGTAACTTACAAATTTATCGACCGATTTTAATAAACCATAACTTTTCTTACTCGGCATTGATATTTCTTTAAGATTAAAAAAGTAAAAGGTGTTTTAACAAAATGTTATATAAAAATGACTTCAAAGTGTGAAAAACGAAAAAAAAGTGTAAATCTTAGATAACTTTTAAAAAATCTCGTAGTTGCTTTGTATAAAGTATAAACAAGTGTATATCATCTTAAAGCTTGAGTGCAGTTATTATTCGATCTGAAATTGTCTGCCATCCAATCAGTGCCTTTCTGATTCTTCGACTGAATTAAATGCCAACACCGTTGACATGTTGGTCGTTCAGATTGGGCATACCAGAATATAGTATTAGGTCACCCTCAGCTGTGCATTTTTCATCCCAAGTATTCCAACGCATCTCGCTTATTCCTAAAACATCAATGTGAAGCCGCTATCATTCAGATGTTAATTGCGCCAATTTTCCAAACTGGTAGAGTGTCCGTACAATCCATTGAGCAAATCGAGGCCTTTTTCGTAAGCCATTGTTCGTCATCAAAAAGTTCAGCCGGTTTGTTTCTCTTGTTGTAAGGTTGATGTGATAAAAATCTCGGATATTATAGGATATCAGCCTTTAACTTCCAAGATTTGGTGGCAGGGCTGCTGCCTTAAACAGTTTGTAAGCAGTGATGTGGCCTCCAAACTTGCCACATTCACACTGTTTGTTGTAGTCATTTCCTACTACACCAGATGTTGGCGTGGATATTCCGCCACGTACTCGTCCGTCGGAGCCTCTATTGTAGAATCAGGGTGCACCAGCGAGAAGGTGAGAAATTTACGTTTGAGGAGGGGTTATGTATGTCACTTCACGACCCCCCTTGCATCCTGCTTGCTTAATTTTAATAGCTTTAGCAATTTCGACTTTTGAATGTATATAACGGTCATTGATTATTTTATAAAATTAATCATTGATAACAATACCTATACAATAATTTGCTTACGTAATCTTTGCGAATCTATTTCCTTCCCTACTTGGTAAATTGCAATGAGATTCGGAAACCTGACCTAACGATTTTTAAGAAAAAATGAAGCAAATCCATTCATAAGTAAAACAAAATAAAATTTTTCGTAAAATTTCAGTTTTTAAACTTCAAGATGGCGTATTTATATTAAATGAATGTTTAATTGTGACTAAACTGCTTCATATTTTGGAACCAATTTGTTTTTAATCTAAGTTGTCAATTATAACACTAGTCGACGATGAAAAATCTCCAGAGATGGGACTTATATTTTATGTGAGGGCAATGTTTCAGCATTCAAAATCCTTTTTTTTTATTATCCTCTTATACCCTGTTTTTTTTCTAGGACTATTTTAGTGAAAAAGGACCTTTTTCAAAAACGGTTTCACATATGATGTCATAAAATCTGTACTGATTCGAATTTTTTCAAACTTTTTTTTTCCTGAAAAGTAAAATAGAGTACCTTTCCATAGTGTCCCAAATCATAAAAATCGGTTGTCTAAAGAAAAAACTACAGCCGAAACTGTGTGCCCGAAATGCCAAAAAACACGGCATTTTGGTGACTTTTTCTACCAAAAAAGCCATTTATTTTAGAAAAAGTCTTTGACACCTGAAAATTTTATTATTTTAAGTTATTGGTCATGATATGTAGATGCGATTTCTATATAATTTTATCTTTTTATGATTAAAGATGACCGACTTATTGCATTTTTAGTAAAATTAGAAAAAAAAAATTGTTCGGCAATTTTTTTTTTCGTCTCTTTTAACTGTATTTAACCTTTGAAAAGTGGTTCACTCTTCTATAATTAAATTTTTTTTTGAAAGTAGATGTTAGTAGCTTTCAAATAAAGCAACTTTTCGAAGAATTCGAGCTGCCCATTGAACACCACAAGCTGAATCCATCATGAAGAGTACACGAAAAATTATGATTTTTCCAAATAAATACAGTATTTTTTCTTTATAATGGTGCTTTAACAAAACACTACCACTAGTCGACGATGAAAAATCTCCAGAGATGAGACTTATATTTTATGTTAGGGCAATGTTTCAGCATTCAAAATCCGTATTTTTTATTATCCTCTTATACCCTGTTTTTTTTCTAGGACTATTTTAGTGAAAAAGGACCTTTTTCAAAAAACGGTTTCACATATGATGTCATAAAATCTGTACTGATTCGAATTTTTTTTTCTCTGAAAAGTAGAATAGAGTACCTTTCCATAATGTCCCAAATCATAAAAATCGGATGTCTAAAGAAAAAACTACAGCTGAAGAAAAAATACTGTATTTATTTGGAAAAATCATAATTTTTCGTGTACTCTTCATGATGGATTCAGCTTGTGGTGTTCAATGGGCAGCTCGAATTCTTCGAAAAGTTGCTTTATTTGAAAGCTACTAACATCTACTTTCAAAAAAAAATTTAATTATAGAAGAGTGAACCACTTTTCAAAGGTTAAATGCAGTTAAAAGAGACAAAAAAAAAAATTGCCAAAAAAAAATTTTTTTTTCTAATTTTACTAAAAATGCAATAAGTCGGTCATCTTTTATCATAAAAATATAAAGTTATATAGAAATCGCATCTACATATCATGACCAATAACTTAAAATAATAAAATTTTCAGGTGTCTAAGACTTTTTCTAAAAGAAATGGGTTTTTTTGTAGAAAAAGTCACCGAAATGCTGTGTTTTTTGGCATTTCGGGCTCACAGTTTCAGCTGTAGTTTTTTTTTTAGACATCCGATTTTTATAATTTGGGACATTATGGAAAGGTACTCTATTCTACTTTTCAGAAAAAAAAATTGGAAAAAAATTCGAATCAGTACAGATTTTATGACATCATATGTGAAACCGTTTTTTGAAAAAGGTCCTTTTTCACTAAAATAGTCCTAGAAAAAAAACAGGGTATAAGAGGATAATAAAAAATACGGATTTTGAATGCTGAAATATTGCCCTAACATAAAATATAAGTCTCATCTCTGGAGAAAAAAAAAGTGTGAAATTTGTCGACTAGTGTAATTTTTTTTGTTTTAAATGAGTTTATTAAATATACATTATTTGTATTCTTTGTTGAAAAATATAAGTTTTTTAATATATACTAAAAATATTTATAAATTTTTTTTCATCATATGAACAATAAATATGTATATTATCTAAAATTAAAAAAAAAAAGAAGCTATTATGGTTTTTAAAATCGTTGTGAACAGCAAATAGTAAAGTCATTAGCTAAGCCCGTTGTACAAAAATTCAAACTTTTCAGTTTGTTCGTTTTCGAGTTTTTAATTTTAAAAACAGAAAATCAGAACTTAACGCATTAACTGAGGTGTTAAAAGGATATTACTATAGCTTAAATAGCCAACAAACTCAAAAGAAAACATATGGAAGAACGTATATATATTGTGAAACTAAGAGATTTTTAAAAATGACTTTTAACCCATTACAACTTTTGGGTGAATCTGGACCCGAAAACTCATCACGTGGATTCGCCACTGCTCTCATCTGTGCGTCGTATTATATTGAATGCTATAAAAATCAACACCAAAGAGGAACCCATCTTTGTTCGATTCGAAAAGAGCAACGCTTTAGTTTTTGTGGCGCATCATCTCTTACTATGGTGTAATGAAACAAATATTTCCATAGTGACAATCTATATCTTATGGTATGAAAAGATATTAAATATATTAATCCACCCTACTCATAAATATAAAATATTTTCAAAAATAATTAACACATCAAGTATTTGGACCAGAAAAACAATATTTTAGTAAATACGATCAATACTTTGGCACTCTAGTATGCTTATAATTCAGTTTGGATCGGATAAAAGGGTGTACAATAGATCTCAAGGGTCGTAGTGCATCATTCCCCTATAATACAATATTATTATTTAGTTATCCTCCTTTTTTATGCTAAAAAAAAACAGAATTCTGTAAAAGTTTATTTTGTTAAACATTGAGGAGGAGTGGATAGTGGACTATACCGCTTCTGTAGCATAGAAAAAGAAACTTCTTCAAACATATTATGTCAATATATGGGAATCGCCGCTTAAAGAAACAAGCTCCTGGGCATGTACGTTCTCCCACCAGAGACCGTTGCTACTATAAGTCCGAATAAAATACTGCAATACATGCAGGCCTTAGCACTTTTGGGAGAGCTCTAAGCCATGAATGGGGTGCAATAGATCCAACTGGGTCGCAGTACATCTATCCCAATAATAATAATAATAATAAACATTGAGGTCACACAAATGTTTCAAGTTAAATACAACAATAAATTGAACTTTGTAACGACCTCTGGTTTTGTCCAGAACAACGTTTGGGATAGCTCAGGTATGCCCAGGGTAACTGTAACAACAAATTTTTATTTGTTGAGACTTTTGATATTTGAAATAAAATATTTAAGTGACAAACCAAAATTAAGTATATTTAAACAATATGACATTATTTTTCAATTCTAAGTTATGTATGAGATGATTAAGGCTTAAACTGCGCCCTTGTCGATCGCTTACCCAGATTTCTCCTTGTAGCTAGTGGCTTAGTTGGCGGGTCGTTACGTTATCGACGCGGTCGCACCCGGTGCGCTACTGATTGTATAAATGTCTTTTGTTAATTTTCCCCGTATACGCCTTAAACTTTCGGCACTACTTTGTCACTTCACTATTGTTGCTCCTAATTAGAGGGGCACTCTAATTTTGGCTCTTTTTTATATTCAATTAGCTCACTGGTCTATTCTATCTTTTTTTAACAATAGAGTAGCACTCTATTGTCTTTAGGTTTTTTTATTAAATTTTTAACTATTAATTTTCCCACTTCGTCTTCACTTCGGACTTTTTTTTAACTTCACTGATCTTTTGTTTTTCACTTGAATTATTAAATTTATGATGGCATTCAGTCGCGATTTTCATCGACTGATCGACTGATTTACTGAACTCATTGACTGCTTGACTGATCCCTTATCGACTGATTTACTGAACCCATATTTGGCTGTTGATCCGCTTTTATAGGTTCTCGATCGCCGCCAAATCCTGGAATTCCCGCCCAAGCTAATACTAACAAATCTTAAACTGTACTCTGCTTATCTTGCTACCTAATTTCCCTCAAAAGACAGAGTACAACCTACCAGAACCTATCCTAGCACCTACTCTACACTCACACCTATGCACTAATACTTTCTCCTACTCACTAATACTCCTACCTAAAAAGCGCACCAAAAAGCCTGCCCGCTATCTTTTCCCTAGTATTGGTGGCTTTCTCAGTTAATACTCTTGCAATTAAGCGTGCCAAACTGCTGCCGCTGGTGGTATTAGTACTCTCACCAAGCCGTTGTTGGTATTACTGAGAGAGCTCTCACCAAGCAGTGGAAGCAGTGTCCCTATTGGCAAACTAGCTAGGAGGCAAATCGCCACCTCACAACATTAACACAAAAAAGAATAAAGTCGCTAGCTAAGGCGTGTCAAAGTACAATAAAATATACGGCGTCGTAATTTAATGAGATATATTTTTGAAGATAAAGACTAAAGAATGGGAAGAGTATATAAAGCTTTGTACATATAGCATATATCTTTATTGAATGCTGCATTGCGTTTTGGACAAAGCAGCAGATTTTCCAGCTTTTAGTTTCTTTATTGTTCGAAACGTACAAATTCTATTATCTGCAGCAAGTATCCGCCTAGTATCCCCTTCTGCAAGCCACCTTGGTAGCCACACAAACCAATGAATAGCTAAAAATGTTGAATGGCATATGCTCAAGTGGCTTGGATTACCCAACGCTTGAATCCGGGCTAGAGCATTAAGCACGCACAACAATATCAAGTGGCTTTAAACTGTCAGACACTGGCACCGACTGAATTAAGTTAAGTTGCCAGTTGGCTCAGTTGGCTGAGTCTCTAAGGCTCTGTGGGCGCAACTGTTCTTGGACGGCTCAGACGTACAGTCGAGTGAAAATTGTTTAATGAATCTTTAATTTTTATGATCTCATTAAATTGCACGCGTACTTTGGTCAGCTTAAAAGCATATGTCCATGTCCTTGCCGTTGACCTTGTCCTGTAGTCAACCTTAGATTGACATTGTATTTGTTTTTGCTCAGTCATTGGATAGTTGAATGGTCAATGTGGTCTCCGCTCGGACAGTGACTAAATGTTTTATAGCTCATGTATGCGTAAATAATTTACGCCTTTTCTGCACTAAATAGTCGATGACAAAAGCAACAAAAAAGTTCAGTAAAATTAAAAAGCAAGGGAAACAACAAAAAAGTTATATAATGTAGCAACGTTTATATGCTATTTCCTTTGAAGTGCAGCATTAGAAAGAAATTTTTTAAAAAAACTTTTAAAATCTTTTTTTGTAAAACTGTTTTATACTTAATCATCCAATTCTACGAATTCTACAAGACAATGTCTTTGGGTCAGCTAATAGGTCAGGTTTTATGCACGTAGCAAAATTCATTTTCTCGCGGTTAAGGCCTTCAGCCTGACATATATGTTATACATATAATATATATATATTTTTTTTTTTGAGTAAGTGGCTAATTCAAATTTGCATACCTTGACTGCAAGATGTCCGTCCAAGCACTGGGAGTCCCCGCAGATTGGCTTAAGAAATTCATTTTTTAATAGAATAGCTTTTTCGAGGAAATCTTTTTTTATAGCTGATGTACAGTGGCTGCTCAGCTTCACGGCCAACTCTACATGCCCGCTGCACTAAATAAAAGACATAGCATAAAAACTAGCGCATGTGCACATTACGTATAGGACCCAACGACTTTGCGCGACAACAGTGGGAACAAATTTGTGTATATGGCTATGGCTTTATATAAGTGTGAGTGTGTACATTTTGGTCAGAAAAAAATCGTTAAATATAACGAGTCGAGCAGGAAGGCGACCCGGCCCGGCCTGGGACTGCTATATGGCTTCACTTCAGCTGTCAGTCTCTCAATATGTCAGTCCCTTTAGCTAGTCTTCTCTTTGTCTATGAGACTGCCGGTCTACGTCAGACTGTCTATCTAAAACCCGGATCCGCCTGTTCTGTGTTGAGCTGGACAAACACTGTGTGCACCGAACAAATCCCTCTACATCTTTTATATAAATATTTTTTTTTCATGCTTTAGTGTGTGTGTGCATAGGAGTATAGTATCTGCAAAAGTGTATGTAAGTATCTATGTGCGTTGTATGCGTGTGTTGCTTTATCCCTTGTGCTTTTTAAATGATAATCTTTATTTTGAGTTTATGTCGCCGCTTGCTGTGCGTGTAACCCACACGTGCAGGTTATACTATTTATAACAACGTATATAGAACACATTTTTATACCCTACAGCTATGTAGTGAATAGAGAGAGTACTATGTACTTGGAGACCGCAAGAGTTAGACACAAGAATTTTCAGGACATATCAATTTGAATTGAGTTGATAATTGCTCTGCGGCAAAAGCTTCAGAAGATAGAGCCCAAATTTAACTTATTTCACAATATTGTAACATTATTATACAAATTCAAGCTAGAGTCACCAAATGTAAAGTTTTGTATTATTTAATCAAATACACAAAGCCAGCATCACTATAAGCCTCAACATTTCACAAAGTATGAGCTATCATGTCAAGGTATATTAAGAGGCCATTATTATCGAGAAACTTAAATTATTAATTGCTATGGGTATAAAAATATTCCAATAGGAAACGGCTTGCTGTACCGAATAGCTGCTGCATGTAACAGACACGATTAGATTTTCTACTGGATACCGCCACGACTTATTTTCCTTTTTATAATCTGTACTTTAAAGCAAGTCAGTATATATTGGGTCATTCACTAAGTAATTTCGTTTAATGACAACAGCTGATCTTATTGAATTTTTTTCGCAGCCAACTTCACACTTAACCGCTTTAGCTTTATATATATTTGAGCAGCTGATATAGAAAGGATTTTTTGTAAAAAATGTTGTTATATTTTTTGGAATAGTTTTTCTTCGGTGCCCTATCGAAAATGGAAGATCGAAAACAAAATTTTCGGCGTATTTTACTGTTTTACTATCAAAAGGGTAAAAATGCAGTTCATGCAAGCCGAAAATTATGTGATGTGTACGGAGAAGATTTGTTGACCAAACGCCAATGCCAAAATTGTTTTGCAAAATTTCGTTCCTGCAATTTCGATCTTGAGAATGCGCCACGTCCTGGAGGGCCTCTTGAAGCCGATGTGGATAAAATGAAACCCTTGGTCGATGCAAATCGTCGAATAACAACTCGAGAGATTGCTGAAAGATGAAATTTGTCTAACGCGACCGTTCACAAGCACATGAAACGTCTAGGATTAATTTTGAAGCTTGACGAAATTTGCTTCGTCGCATTAACGACGGTGATTTGCATATCAAACGTCAAAGAAGTGATCTATTTTTGAAACGCGTGAATTGGGTTGTTTACAAGAATGTAAAACGCAAGAGATCATGGTCTAAAAAGGATGAACCAGACTCAAACCACTTCGAAGGCCGATAATTACCAAAAAAAAAGGTCTATGTTGTCCGTTTTGTGGAATTTTGAAGGGCTCGTTTCTTTTGAGCTTTTGCCCGACAATACCACGATTAATTCAGAAGTGTATTGTGATTAGCTGGACAAATTGAGTGATGCCCTCAAGCAGAAGAGACCAGAATTGATCAATAGAAAGGTGTAGTGTTCCAGGATAATGCAAGACATCGAAAACATGTTTGATGAGTCACCAAAAGCTTTTGCAGCTTGAACGGGATGTGCTACCACACCTACCATATTCTGCAGACTTAGCACCTTCGGACTATTACTTGTCCCGGTCTCTGCAAAATTGTTTGGATGGGTGAACCTTCACCTCAAATCAGGACGTCAAAAACCACTTGACCAGATTTTTGTCTGCAAGGATAAAAAATGTTATGAGCGTGAAATCAATCTCTTGCCTGAAAGGTGGCAAAAGGCAGAATATATAATTTCTTAAAATGTTTAACACAATAAAAAAAATTGTGTTTAAATTGCACTAAAAAAAACGAAATTACTTAGTGAACGACCCAATATAAGTATATAAGACGCAGCAGATCCCAAAAATTAAGAAATAAATTAATTCCCGTCGTTCCGAGTTGAGTTAGTATAGTATATACGAGGTGTGCTCAAAAAGTAAGGTGACTTAAGCAATTTCGCGGGCAATGTATTTTCGATTATCAATTTTTTTTGTTGTGTTATGTTGGTACACTCTTCCCGAACATCTGTACCAAATTTCAAGTGAATGGCATTGTTTGTTTGGTTGTGAGAGGCGTAAAAGTTATAAGTGTGTTTGCGTGCTCGGCGATTTTTTGCTATCGAAAAATATGGATCAACGGATTTGCATCAAATTTTGTGTAAAAAATAAAATTAAGTGCTCCGTAACACTTGAAATGTTGAGGGAATTGAATTTAAGGGAAGAGAAAACTGGGGCACATCAGGCGGATACGGTTGTTGTTCAATAGTATTCATTGAGTTTTTGACTTTGTATTCGGTCATAATGAGACCTGCTTTCAATGCTCTTTGTGCAAGAAATTGAGGTTTTTAGAGATCAGCCTTGCAGTGACGCGTCTCTTGCCCAAAATATCAGCCTAAATTGAAAGAACGCTCATGCGACTGACGATTGAATCACGAGTAATCTCCCTAACACTTAGAATACGATTTTGAAGCACTAAGGTTTTGATTTGGCGATGTAAGCTTCTGTTGTTTGCGTAGAATGCCGATCGGAACGAGGCAATCTTCGACCTCTTCAGGACCATATTTGAGTGATTTATACCATTCGTATACCTGTGTTTTAGCCAAAGAAGTATCACCATAAGACCTACTTAACATTTGCATCGATTCGGCACAAGAAATTCCGTTGGCAACACAAAATTTCAGACAAGCCCCTTTGCTTAACTATTTTTTCCATTAAAAATTCCCAGACCACTTTTAAGGTCGACTGATTCTGACAGCTGCTGTGAATTCGCTAGTTGGAGGAAGGATGTACCAACATTAACAAAATTTAAAGATACCCTTTACGTTTTTTTTTTAATTATAAATTCAGGGTACTTTTTTGTATATATATACAGAAATAAAGTTTCCATATTATGTGATGTTATAGGGCATCTCTGAGTCGAACTCACCCGACTTTAACGTTCGCCATATTTTTACTTTTCCATAGCTTACTCACAGACTTGTGTGTATTGTTGAGTTGTTTGTGTGTATGCCAGTGTGACCCTTCTACATAGTTGACGACACAGTTGTGTGCACTCACGCAATTTGAATTTTTCTTTTTTTTGTTGCCTTCTAGTTTGTATATACCTTTTTTTGTAGGTCTTCTGTGCTATTTACCAGGACATGCTATCAGGTGCAGTAGCCATTACGTTTAATTTTTTTTATACACCCCCTTGGGTCGGTTTATTATTAATACATTTACCAATTTTTGCCTAATTATTATAACTATTATCTAATTTTATATTTTTTATTTTTTTTTCTTGCAGGCGAAAGACTCATACAATATGCTAGTGAAAATCTAGTAACAGAGGTACTCATACATCCCCAATATAATACACTCATACAATGTATGCGCAATCTGCTTAGCAGTTTTACAAGGCATCGTCATATTGTACATGCTGGTTATACTTTTACCGGTAATGGTTCCTGGATACTGCAGGTGGGTAAATAAAAAAAGCATTTCCGGTTATCGATTATCTACTTATTGATGCATCTCTTGCAGGATGGCACATTTTCCGTGGCCGATTTTTCGGAGGCGTTTCAGGAGCACGACGTACAAAGAGTCATACGCGCCTATGCGGATACCATAACTATGAATATACACTGCGCCGATGCAGGACTCTGGCATTCGTTACCAGACAAAAGCTTTGCTCGGCAATGCAAGATACGCATTAATCCTGTCGATGTGCTTGATACCAGCAGTGAGAGTATTAACGGCTTCATAGGTAAGTTTCAATAAACCCAGATGTATATTTATCCATATATACATGGAGTAGAAACGATAAAAAATGTAAAGTAGGTTTCCAAAGAAGCCAATGGCACCAAAAATATGATTAGCCTGCATACACCTATTCAAAATCGATTTATCAGAGGTCCACACATCTGAAATTAAGTCTTCCGACTAATGATTAATCAAACAAGAGCATAAAGATCTTAAATCTTTAATAATCTTCTTCTCTTTAATAGTCTTCTCTGAGTTGCATACTTATGATCCCAATTCTAAATTCATATACTATATAATACTTTATTTTATTAGATTATTTGGCGCCCATGTTGGTGCCAACTTCCTTGCGTGAGCTTTTGGAAACTTCGGATGTGGTAGGCAATATACGCTTTACACATCCGACCCTATATGTCTTTCCTGGCGGGCAAGGCGATGCAGCTTTATTCGGCATCAATGGCTTCAATATGCTCGGTAAGTATTCAAAAATCAAGAACAATAAAATCTTTTCTAATGCAACATATTTGCAGTTGATGGCGGTTTCAATCGCAAGGCGTGCTTTTGGGACTTTGCCAGGCATCTGGATCGCTTGGACGCTGTGCTTATGACACGCCTAAACAATAGCAATGTGCAGGGCTTGGGCGCTGTTGTGGCACGCAAACGAGACTCACATGTCTATCCACAAATCGGGCATTTTTTCTGCAATGTGCCAGACCGCAGAAGTGGACTGCCCAGCCCCGATGGTGATAAGGACGGAAATCCATTATTGGTGGATTTATTTGAACGCGGTCATGGACTGGTCAATGATTTAAAATCATTGGACTTAAAGCCGCAATCCTGCTATCGTAATCAGGAGCCTATCAATTTGTATCAT
Organism: Chymomyza amoena; assembly: GCA_037043745.1. Taxonomy (NCBI): domain Eukaryota; kingdom Metazoa; phylum Arthropoda; class Insecta; order Diptera; family Drosophilidae; genus Chymomyza; species Chymomyza amoena. Next base: position 57,820 of record JBAMAX010003722.1, read on the forward strand.
AAGGTGGGTCACGGCACCTTGGATATGTATGTGATAAGTCCGTCACGTGATTCAAAGGAGGTAAAGGATTTTCTACAAAAATGGAACTCAGGCGACCAGCGTCTCTTCGCAGCACGCGATACCAAGGAGTTTAATTTTCCATTGCAGAACTTAGTGTCCATCTGCGCGCTGCTTGTTTGGCAGCCAGCCAATCCAGATGATACTATAACACGCATACTATTTCCAGGCAGCACACCTGATTTTAAAATACAGGAAGGCCTAGAGAAGTTAAAACATTTGGAGTTCATGAAGCATTCAACTTGCACAGCTAAATCCATTGCACCGGCTATACAAACTGTTACTACCACACGTAAGATTCTGAAATCGGCCATAGAAGCGCCTGCGGCGGGTATGCCTTTTAAGCACAGCAAATTTGGACCCGTGGCCGCAGCAGCAGTGGCTGTGCAGCAGGATAACAAAGTTAAGGAAGCGGCTGCTGCAGCTGCTGCCGCTGCAGCAGCAGAGTTGACTACCAATGGCGAGGAGCCTGCTAAGCCGGCTGCTTCCATTGAAGAACCAGCTATAATGCGTGCCAAAGCAGATTCGGTGGACACAGACGAGCCTGCTGCTGATACGGGTGATGAAACAGCTCCCGAGCCAGCTTCAGCGCTTGCTGAGAATGGTGAGCTGGACAATAAAGATACTGGCGAAGAGAAAAAAGTGGAAGTGGTTATTCTCAAGCAAGGTATGCCTGCCAAGGATGCAGTCGACGCAGCAACTGTCGAAGTAAGCAAACCAACGAAAGCTACCAAAGGCAGAACTGACAAGCCACGCGCAGAAGTTAAGCCCGTAGTGCGTTCGAGAATTGATACCAAGCCACCCAAATCCATGGATCGCAAGATGGCCAAGCGCGAAGTGGCAACGGAAAAGAAAGGCTCACCTACAGCCACGCCCGGTAAACAGGATAGTTTAGCCTTAAAAGCGCCTACCACACGAGATGTAAAGCCCAAGGTATTGAGTCGTACCACCAAGTCTAGTCCCAGCAGCACACCCGCCAAGAGCGCCAAAGAGGCCAACAACCGCAAAGTTCTGGAATCCAAACAACAGGCGGCTCGTCAGGTCAGTTCCAGTACCACAACAGGAACTCGGCGTGAAGTTTCGCGTACCACAGCGACAAGCAGCAGTGAAAAGCGCGAGGCAAAAACCCACCAGCAAGCCCAGGCAGTTCAACGCAAGCCGATTTCAAGACGACCCCGCGGTATTTCACCTTCAAAACGTGCGCCTGGTAGCCCTATTAAGTCAGCCAAGCCAAAAGCCGATTTAAAGAAATCCCGTCTGGATAAGGGCGGCACTACGGACTCAAGCTTGGTTTCTACGCCTTCGGCAGATGATGCAACAGCGGCAAAAAAACTGCAGGATCTGACCGCTTCGCAGGAGTTGGATGCTGAAAAACAACGCGAACTAGACGACTTGAAAGAGGAGCAAGAAGTGGTGCGCGAAATTGAAGCCGTCTTCAGTCGCGATGAGATGAAGCGTCAACAGCAGATAAAAGCTGAGCTGCGTGAGATGGCCAAGCAAGATAGTACAACGGAAGCTGAAGAGGAGGAAGAGTACTTAATAATTGAAAAGGAAGAGGTTGAGCAATATACCGAGGATTCCATTATTGAGCAAGAAAGCAGCATGACCAAGGAAGAAGAAATACAAAAGCATCAGCGAGACTCCCAGGAGTCTGAAAAGAAACGTAAAAAGAGCGCAGAAGAGGAGATCGAGGCAGCGATAGCTAAGGCTGAGGCCGAAGAGCGAAAAGCACGCTTAGAAACAACCGAAGCTTCCAGACGCGTAATAGTAGCCGACCAAGTACAGGAAATCGTCGATGATATTTCCACGCAAGAGGAATCCGACATTAAAGCGGAGGTGCACGGTATTATTACCGCTGCCAAAGATATTGTCAAATCACGTACTGAAGAGCAACTTGCTAAGCCAACAGAGGAGGAATACTCTTCGCCAACTCAGGATGAGAAGATCAGTAGTGCTAAAAAAACATCAGATACTAAAGACGAACCTATAGAAGCGCATGAAGCTTTGCCAGTGAACCTCCAAGAAAGTCTTCCAGAGGAAAAATTCTCAGCAACTATTGAATCAGGTGCTACCACTGCGCCAACCTTACCGGAAGACGAACGAATACCGTTAGATGAAATCAAGGAAGACTTAGTCGTAGAAGAAAAGTATGTGAAAGAAGAAACAAGGGAGGTCGAAGCTATTGTTGTTGCTAGTGTAACAGTTCCTGCTGCAACTATGGTTATGGAACCTTCTGCCAAAGTAGAAATAATTGCGGAACCTACAGCTGCTGGTATCGATGCTGCGGAGCGAGTGTTGCCAAAAAAAATGTCATTTGAGACACAACAAAATCTGATGCGTGATGTTATCAAAACACCAGACGAGGTTGCCGATTTGCCGGTTCACGAAGAAGCTGATTTGGGCTTGTACGAAAAGGATTCTCAGGACACAGGCGCTAAAAGCATTTCGCACAAGGAAGAAACGGCCAAGGAGGAGAAAGAAACTGAAGACAAGGAGGATGTTAAAGAGCCTGCACCTGAACATGAGCATGAACCTAAGAGTGAGGTCAAAGATGAGAAGCCTGTTGCTGAAAAACTCGCAAAGGATACTGTAGCAGATGCAGTAAAGCAAACTCTTACTGAAGTTATTTCGGTCGTTGCACATGAAGAAGAGACAGTAGTGAAAATCGAAAAAGCTGCAGTTGCAAGTTTAGTGGAAATCGAGAAAGATGTTCAGAAGCACGAGGAATCGACCGATAAAGAATCGAAAAAATCAACAAGCACGCCAGATGAAAAAGAACCTAGTGACATAACGTCAGAAGATGAACTTCCCGCTCAGGTTTTGCAGCCAACGACTGCCCCGACAAAGTTAAAGGATCGCGAAGACACAATTTCTTTAGAAAGCCCCGCAACCATAGAGGAAGCTATTGAAGTTGAAATGCAAATAGCTCAGCAACTTAGTCAGAAAGAATCAACGCATGTCGATGAAAAATTATTATCTCGGCGAGAATCTGAAATAGAAAAACAAGACACTGTAAAGGATGAAGGTGCTACTAAAGAATCTTCACGACGTGAATCAGCAGCAGAAAGTCCTAAAGCGGCAAGCGTTAATGACGAAAAGTACCCATCAGCATCTAAAGATGCGCCACGCCCCGAGTCTGTAGCTGAGATGGTGGAACAAAAAACTGAAAAAGCCGAAGGTATCAAGGACGAGCCTTCCCGTCGTGAATCAAAAGCTGAAAATCTGAAAGCTGAAAGTACCAGAGATGAAAAGTCTCCTGCTGCATCCAAAGATCCATCCCGACCAGAATCTGTAGCTGAAAGTATAAACGACAAAGCCGAAAAACCAGAAAGCCTAAAGGACCAAAAATCCATTGAGCCCTCTCGTCGCGAATCTGTAGATGAAAGTGTCAAGGTCTCGAGTGCGAAAGTCGAGAAATCTCCGGCAGTATCCAAAGAACCCTCCCGACCAGCATCCGCAGCTGAAAGTGTAAAAGGTGAAGCCGAAAAAGCAGAAAGCCTAATGGATGAAAAGTCCAAAGAAACCTCGCGTCGCGAATCTGTAGCCGAAAGTGCAAAACCCGAGAGCGACAAAGACGAGAAATCCCCAGCACTATCAAAAGAAGCTTCCCGACCAGCATCCGCAGCTGGGAGTGTAAAAGGTGAAACCGAAAAAGCAGAAAGCCTAAAGGATGAAAAATCCAAAGAACCCTCGCGTCGCGAATCTGTAGCCGAAAGTGCAAAACCTGAGAGCGACAAAGACGAGAAATCCCCAACATTATCGAAAGAGCCCTCCCGACCAGCATCCGCAGCTGGAAGTGTAAAAGGTGAAACTGAAAAACCAGAAAGCCTAAAGGATGAAAAGTCCAAAGAACCCTCTCGTCGCGAATCTGTAGCCGAAAGTGCAAAGCCCGAGAGCGACAAAGACGAGAAATCCCCAGCACTATCAAAAGAAGCTTCACGACCAGAATCCGCAGCTGGAAGTGTAAAAGGTGAAACTGAAAAAGCAGAAAGCCTAATGGATGAAAAGTCCAAAGAACCCTCTCGTCGCGAATTTGTAGCCGAAAGTGCAAAGCCCGAGAGCGACAAAGACGAGAAATCCCCAGCACTATCAAAAGAAGCTTCACGACCAGAATCCGCAGCTGGAAGTGTAAAAGGTGAAACCGAAAAAGCAGAAAGCCTAAAGGATGAAAAGTCCAAAGAAACCTCTCGTCGCGAATCTGTAGCCGAAAGTGTTAAGCACGAGAGCGACAAAGACGAGAAGTCCCCAACATTATCGAAAGAGCCCTCCCGACCAGCATCCGCAGCTGGAAGTGTAAAAGGTGAAACCGAAAAAGCAGAAAGCCTAAAAGATGAAAAATCCAAAGAACCCTCGCGTCGCGAATCTATAGCCGAAAGTGCAAAACCCGAGAGCGACAAAGACGAGAAATCCCAAGCACTATCAAAAGAAACTTCCCGACCAGAATCCGCAGCTGGAAGTGTAAAAGGTGAAACTGAAAAAGCAGAAAGCCCAAAGGATGAAAAGTCCAAAGAACCCTCTCGTCGCGAATCTGTAGCCGAAAGTGTTAAGCCCGAGAGCGACAAAGACGAGAAGTCCCCAACATTATCGAAAGAGCCCTCCCGACCAGCATCCGCAGCTGGAAGTCTAAAAGGTGAAACCGAAAAAGCAGAAAGCCTAAAGGATGAAAAATCCAAAGAACCCTCGCGTCGCGAATCTGTAGCAGAAAGTGCAAAGCCCGAGAGCGACAAAGACGAGAAATCCCCAGCACTATCAATAGAAGCCTCCCGACCAGAATCCGCAGCTGGAAGTGTAAAAGGTGAAATCGAGAAATCAGAAAGCCAAAAGGATGACAAGTCCAAGGAAACTTCTCGTCGCGAATCTGTAGCTGAAAGTGAAAAGCATGAGAGCGACAAAGTCGAGAAATCTCCGGCATTATCCAAAGAACCTTCCCGACCACCATCTGCAGCTGAAAATATAAAAGATGAAACAGAGAAAACTGAAATTCTTAAGGATGAAAAGTCCATAGAACCCTCTCGTCGCGAATCTGTCGCCGAAAGTATCAAGGTCTCGAGTGAGAAAGACGAGAAATCTCCGGCAATATCCAAAGAACCCTCCCGACCAGCATCCGCAGCTGGAAGTGTAAAAGGTGAAACCGAAAAAGCAGAAGGCCTAAAGGATGAAAAGTCCAAAGAACCCTCGCGTCGCGAATCTGTAGCCGAAAGTGCGAAGCCCGAGAGCGACAAAGACGAGAAGTCCCCAGCATTATCGAAAGAAGCTTCCCGACCAGAGTCCGCAGCTGGAAGTGGAAAAGGTGAAACCGAAAAAGCAGAAAGCCAAAAGGGTGACAAGTCCAAGGAAACCTCTCGTCGCGAATCTGTAGCCGAAAGTGTCAAGGTCTCGAGTGAGAAAGACGAGAAATTTCCTGCAGTATCCAAAGAACCCTCCCGACCAGCATCCGCAGCTGGAAGTGTAAAAGGTGAAACCGAAAAAGCAGAAAGCCTAAAGGATGAAAAGTCCAAAGAAACCTCGCGTCGCGAATCTGTAGCCGAAAGTGCAAAACCCGAGAGCGACAAAGACGAGAATTCCCAAGCATTATCGAAAGAAGCTTCCCGACCAGCATCCGCAGCTGGAAGTGTAAAAGGTGAAACCGAAAAAGCAGAAAGCCAAAAGGATGAAAAGTCCAAGGAAACCTCTCGTCGCGAATCTGTAGCCGAAAGTGTAAAGCCCGAGAGCGACAAAGACGAGAAATCTCCAGCATTATCCAAAGAACCCTCCCGACGAGAATCAGCAGTTGAAAGCGTGAAAGGTGAAATAGAAAAAGCCGAAAGCCTAAAGGACGAAAAGTCCAAAGAATCCTCTCGTCGTGAATCTGTAGCTGAAAGTGTAAAGACTAAGAGCGACAAAGACGAGAAATCCCCAGCATTATCAAAAGAAGCTTCCCGACCAGCATCTGCAGCTGAAAGTATAAAGGATGAAACAGAAAAAACTGAAATTCTCAAGGGTGAAAAGTCCAAAGAAGCCTCACGTCGCGAATCTGTAGCCGAAAGTGTAAAGCCCGAGAGCGTCAAAGACGACAAATCTCCAGCATTATCCAAAGAAACTTCCCGACCAGCGTCTACAGCTGGAAGTGTAAAAGATGATGCAGAAAAAACAGAAAGCTTAGTGGATGAAAAGTCCAAAGAAACCTCTCGTCGCGAATCTGTAGCTGGAAGTGTAAAACCCGAAAGCGTCCAAGACGAAAAATCTCCAGCATTATCTAAAGAAGCGTCCCGACCAGTATCCGCAGCAGAAAGTATAAAAGATGAAACCGAAATACCTGAAAGCATTAAGGACGATACAGTCAAGCAACTATCCCGAAGAGAATCAATTAACGAAAGTGTCAAAGCAGAAAGTCCTAAGGAAACTTCCCGCCGTGAATCTCTTGCAGAAAGCGCAAGAATAGAAAGTATTACAGATGCAAAATCTGCAGCAGTATCTAAAGAAACGTGCCGACGAGAATCCGCTGTCGGAAGTGTGAAAGATGAATCCGAAAAATCCAAGGAACCATCCCGGCCTGAGTCAGTTGCTGAAAGTGTCAAGCTCGAAAGCGACGAGATACACAAATCTGCGACATCATCAAAAGAACCCTCTCGACCAGAATCAGTTGCTGACACAAAAGATGAAGCGGAAATGGCCCAAAGCGTTAAGGATGCAAAGTCCAAGGAAACTTCCCGACGCGAATCTATCGTCGAAATTATGACTACAGAAAGTGTTAAAAATGCAAAATCTGCTGCACCATCAATAGAACCATCTCGACCAGAATCTGTTACCGAAAGTGTTAAAGATGATACTGAAAAGCAAAAGGATCCGTCCCGACGTGAGTCAAATGCTGAAAGCGTTAAGCAAGAAAGCGTTGAAGCTGCCAAATCAACAGCTGGATCTAAGGAACCATCTCGTCCGGAATCAGTGGCAGAAAGTATAAATGAAACCGAAAAGCCCGAAAGCGCCAAGGATGGGAAGGTTGAAGCCGTATCCCGCCGTGAATCTGCTGTCGTGGGTATTCAAGCCGAGAGTGTAAAAGATGAGAAATCTCGCCCTGAATCTGTCGCCGAAAGTGTTAAAGATGACACACCAAAATCTATAGAGCCATCCCGTCGCGAATCGCTTGCTGAAAGCGTCAAACCAGAAAACGATAAGGATGAAAAATCCACAGCAGCTTTAAAAGAAACATCTCGACCCGAATATGTGGCTGAAAGTATCAAAGACGCAACGGATAAGCCCACAAGTATTAAGGATGTGAGCACAAAAGAGCCCTCTCGTCGTGAATCTGTTATTGAAGATATTAAAGATGAGAAGCCAGTGATACCTTCCATTAAAACATCTAGGCCGGATTCTGTTGATAAAAGCGAAATAGATGATACCGAAAAGTCAAAGGAGCCTTCACGACGTGAATCTGTTGCTGAAAGCGTTAAAGCAGAAAATGATAAGGTTGTGCCAACTTCCAAAGAACTGTCTCGACCTGAATCAGTTGCTGAAAGTTTTCATGACGAATCTGGCAAGCCTGAAAGCGTAAAGGATGAAAAGTCTAAAGAACCATCCCGTCGTGAATCAGTTGCTGAAAGTGTTAAAGCGGAAAGCGACAAGGCTGCAGATGCATCCAAAGAACCATCTCGACGAGAATCTGTTGCCGAAAGGGTTCTGGACGAAACTGATAGGCCCGAAAGCATTAAGGATGAGAAATCGAAAGAGCCATCACGCCGTGAATCAGTTGCTGAAAGTGCTAAAGCAGACAGTGTTAAAGACGAGAAATCATCAGCTCCATCAAAAGAGGCATCTCGGCCAGAATCTATTGCCGAAAGTGTACATGATATTACCGAAAGGTCAAAGGAACCATCCCGACGGGAATCATTTGCCGAAAGCATCAAATCAGAAAGCATAAAAGACGAACTCTCCGCAGCAGCGTCAAAAGAACCCTCTCGACCCGAATTTGTAGCTGAAAAGATTACAGATGTTATGTCTTCTGCTCCATTAGCAGAAGCATCTCGTCCAGATTCTGTTGCCGGAAGTGTAAAAATTTACACCGAAAAATCACAGGAACCATCGCGGCGTGAATCAGTTGCTGAAAGCGTCAAACAGGAAATGGATTCGGGCGAAATATCTGTACCAGTTTCCAAGGAACATTCTCGCTCAGAGTCTGTTGCCGAAAGTGTTAAGGACGAAACTGATAGGCCCGAAAGTGATAAGGATGCTAAGTCCAAAGAATCATCCCGACGTGAATCATTTACTGACGTAAAAGCTGAATCTCTCCAAGATGACAAGTCGCCAGCAATATCGAAACATACATCTCGACCCGAATCTGCTATCGGAAGCATTAAAGATGAAACTGACAAGACCGAAAGCGTTAAGGATGATAAGTCTAAAGATCCTTCTCGTCGTGAATCTATTGCTGAAAGCATTAAGGCAGAAAGTGTCAAAGATGACAAGCCATCCAAAGAGGCATCTCGACCTGAATCCGTTGCTGGAAGTGCTAAGGAAGATACTGAAAAATCTGGGCATCCATCCCGACGTGAATCAGTTGCGGATAGTGCCAAACTAGAATGCGAGAAAGGCGATAAATCTGTAGCAGATTCCAAGGAGCCTTCTCGACATGGATCTGTTACTGAAAGCGATAAGGCAGAAAGCATTGAGGACAGAAAATCCACTGTAGATGCCTCCCGACCAGAATCAGTTGCAGAAAGCGAAAAGGCATCCAGAGAACCCTCACGACCTGAATCTGTGACCGAAATTGTTAAAGTTGCAAGTGATAAAGACGAAAGCGCAAAAGAACCATCTCGACCAGAATCTGTTGAGGGAAGTGTTAAGGATGATGGTGACAAATCTAAGGGACCTTCCCGGCGTGAATCTGTTGTCGAAAGCATCAAGGCAGACAGCATTGAGGACAAAAAATCCGCAGCAGCATCTAAGGAAGCCTCTCGACCAGAATCAGTTGCTGCAAGTATCAAAACAGAAAGTGTTAAGGACGAGAAGTCTCCAGCATCATCAAAAGCGCCATCTCGTCCCGAATCTGTTAACGGAAGTGCTAAGGATGATTCTGAAAAGTCTAAGGAACCTTCCCGACGTGACTCATTTGTTGAAAGCGTCAAACCAGAAAGCCTTAAGGACGAAAAGTCCGCAGCAGCATCAAAAGAAGCCTCTCGTCCAGAATCCGTTGCTGAAATTGTGAAAGACGAAACTAAAGAATCATCCCGGCGTGAATCAGTTGCGGAAAGCGTCAAGCCAGACAGCCATAAAGATGAAATAGGCTCAGAAGCAGAGGAATCTGTTACTAAAAGTGTGGATGAAGATAAATCTAAAGAAACTGCCGTAAGTGCAAAAGAAAAATCTGACAAGGCCGAAAGTATTACATCTCATGAATCGTCACATCGTGAGTCAGTGGCTGAAAGTACTAAAGAAGACCAAAAAGACCAGAAGTCACTTTCAAAGCCAAAAGAAACATCCCGACCAGAATCGGTTACCGAAACTGTTCTAGATGATACTGAAAAGGCCGATAAGTCTAAGGAACCATCCCGTAATAGCTCAGTATCCGAAAGCATTCAAGTTACTAGCGTCAAAGATGAAAAATCTCCAGCAGAATCAAAGGACGCTTCCCGTCCAGAATCTATTGCTGGCAGTATAAAAGATGAAAACGAAATAGTCGTAAATGAGAAAGATGAGAAGTCAACGAAATCTTCCCGACGTGAATCATTAGCTGAAAGCTCCAAGCCAGGTGGCATTAAAGATGAAAAAGCCACAAAAGAATCTTCTAGACCAGAATCTGACCACGACGACAACGATGTTGACTGCAAAGAACCTTCACGTCGTCAATCAGTAGTTGAAAGTATTAAAGCAGAAAGTATTAAAGATGAAAAGTCTGCTGGACCATCAAAGGAAACATCTCGGCCTGAATCCGTTGCCGGAAGTGTAAAAGAAGAAATTGAAAAGTCCAAAGAAGCGTCCCGTAGGGAATCGTTGGCCGAAAGCATCAAGTCAGAAAGCAAGCAAAAAGAAAAATCTGCAGCTGCATCCATAGATCACTCCCGACCAGAATCTGTTGCAGAAAGTCTTAAAGATGAGAAATCCAAAGAAGCGTCCCGACGTGAATCTGTCACTGAAAGCGTTAGAGATGAAAAATCCGCTGCTGTTTCCAAAGAACCTTCTCGCCGCGAATCTACTGTTGAAAGCATTGAGGCAGAAAGTAACAAAAGTGAAAAATCTCCACCAACAAATTCTTCTCGGCCCGAATCTGCTATCGGGAACATAAAAGATGGAAATGAAATATCCAAGGAACCGTCCCGACGTGAATCGTTGACCGAATGTGTCAAAGCAGAAAGCATCAAAGATGAAAAATCTGAAGCAGCATCCAAAGAAGCTTCCCGGCCAGCATCTGTTGCTGAAAGTGTAAAAGAGGACAAAATTGCTGACTTAGATAGTGCGAAGGTGCAGTCCTCTTCTTTGTTAATAAGCGCGACCCACCAGTCTTCAATCTCCGCAAGTCCATCTGGTATAGGGGAAACTGCCTCTTCACCAATTGAAGAAGCACCAAAATCAATTGCCGAAATAGATAAATCCAGTCTTATATTAAGTTTAAATACTTCTGAGACTAAAGGAAAATTGCCAACTTTGTCAAGTCCTGTTGATGTTGCTGAGGGCGACTTTAGCCAAACTGTAACAACTACCAGCTCCCAAGGTATGAGCCCCTCACAACCAGCCGAGCATTCCAAGGTTGGTGCAACAGAGACTATTTCTACGCCTGTAGACGAGGGCATTGATCTTTTGGGAGCAATTGAAACAGAAAAAGAACATATCACTTCTACAACGGAAGCAAAGGAACAAGCTTCAGCTACTTTAGAACGCATTGAAAAGTCATCAGAAACTTTAACACATTCTACAGCATCAAAATCGGGCGCGTTAAGCTCAGTTCGCGCAGAAAATTTGCAAACAATTATAGAACCATTAGAAAAAAAGATTGAAACAACAGTAGAGGCTGTCAGCGAGAAGTTCGAGAGTAGTAAAGATTCTTTTTTGGAATCTATAACTCACATAAGTAAGGAAACAACAAAACACTTGACTGGGCTTGAAAGTCTTATGGATTCTAAAATCTCTGATATATCGAAAACTATGATGGCAGTAAAAGAAACGGCTGAAACTAAGCTTGAAAGTTCCAAAGAGTCGATAGCCAAATCTTCAGAACATATAACTAAAGAAACAACGACTCAGCTCACGGAATTGGAATCTGTAATAGATTCAAAAATAAAGGATGTATCCACTAAAATAATTGCTGTAAAAGAAACAACTGAAACTGAACTCGAAAGTTGTAAAGAATCATTAGCCGAGTCCTTAGCACATGTAAGTAAAGAAACAACCAGTAAATTAACCGACTTGGAATCTCTTATAGATACTAAGATCACTGATGTAACAACGACTAAGCTCTCAGAATTGGAGTCTGTAATGGATTCAAAAATAAGTGATATATCCACTAAAATAAGCGATATAAAAGAAGTAACTGAAACTAAGCTAGACAAAACCACAGAATCAGTTGTGGAATCACTTTCAAGCGTTACAAAGGACTCTAGTGCACAACTAAAAGCCATTGAGTCCATATTAGATTCAAAGATCACTGAAATAACAAAAGATATAAGCGCAGCTAAAGAAACTGCCGAAACCAAATTAGAACAGGAAAAGGAGAAAGTAGTTAAATCGGCAAAATCAGCTGAAGATTGTTTGAAATCTGTTACTGAGCTTGCAGAAGATGCAAGTTCAAAATCTCTAGACCTAAGCGGTTTCTCCGAACTTCGTGAGACACACATTACCACCGTTGGTTCACCAGAATTTACTGTGACAATTTGTGAGCGAGATGAGCCCATTCTACACGATATTAAGGAAGAAGATGAGGAGCATAGATTCTCTCCACCCACTGAAAAAACAGCAATATTACCTGAACAGTCTATGCGTCCACTATCGCCTAGGGAAGAAGAAGTATTTAAAATCGTTGCCGATGTTGCAAAGGTTCTTAAATCAGAAAAGGATATTACTGAAATTATACCTGACTTTGATGAAAAAGAATTAGAAGTAAAGTTAAAATCAACCGATGATATAGACAGCTCTAAAGCTGCAGAACAGCATACGCCTACAAGCACACCAGAAGTTTTATCTGGCAAAACTACACCCTCAAAAGAGCTTATTTTTGATGAGAAAGCATTAGAAATAAAGATGATGAAAGTGGAAATTGAGTCTGAAAAATCATCCCCAGAACAACGTTCAGGTCCAATATCTATTGAAGAAAAGGACAAAATTGAGGAGTCCGAAAAGGCACAACTGCGCGATGAAGCTGCCAAAGCATCTAGACCCGACTCCGTAGCTAGTCACATAAGTGCGAAAGACTCGGTGTCATCTCGGCCCGAATCAGTGGCAAGTTATAAGAGCGGCGATGAAAAATCCGAACCAAAGAAAGATGAAACATCACGGCGAGAATCAGCTGTTAGTGTTAAGGATGATAAGTCACCAACGCTACCAGTATCTAGCTCCAGACATGAATCTATTTTAATTCATGATGACCTCAAGCAAGATGAGCAGGCCGCATCGAGGCGTGAGTCTATGCTTTCTACTGCTGAGAGTCTAAAGGAGGACAAATCTATTGAAGCAGCCAGGCAGACTTCTCGTCCCGAATCTGCTGCCAGTCACATTAGCACTAAAGACACACTCATCGATGCAAAATCAACAAGTCCAACAGCGTCAAAAGAAACTTCCCGTCCAGAATCAGTTGCCAGTCTAAAGGGTGAAGACAAATCAACCTCTTATGCTAAAGAGTCCGAGCCCTCACAGAAAGAAATTTCACGTCCAACATCAAGTGCTAGCCAAATAAGTGCTAAAGATGAAGAAACAATGGACTCAAAACGTGATGCCGCAGTCGTTTCGACAATCTACAGCAAGAAGGAATCTAAAGCTGAGTCAACAGCTATTCCGAAATCCATTGTAAACCAAACGCATTTAAAAGAAGAATCAATGAGCGAGTCATTAAGTAGCAGCTTAAAGGCTGAGGACGGTTCAAGGCGTGAATCATTATCAAGCCTACTAACGGAGAAGGAGTCTGGCAAATCCACAGCAACCAGTCTTAAAGATGAAAGCGAATCGGTAGCCAAGACTATTGAAAAGACAATGGTATCTCACTTAGAGGAGCAGCATGTACAATCTGAAGATTGCTCGTCAGAGTCAATTGTAAGTGAAATTCAAATAACAACTGACCGAAAACAAGCAGCTGCAACTACTACTAAAACAATAGTCCAAACTTCAACCAGCAGTATGGTCGAGGATGGCAGCAACAGTTTAAAGGAAACTGTAGCCGAATTTCTGGCCACTGAGAAGATTGTTTCTGCCAAAGAAACTTTCAGCGTTGAGGCAACGAAAACAGCGGAAGAGTGCATGAAAAATGCGTCTAGTGTGAGCTCTTCCCAAAAAGCCTTATTTGTGGGAATCGATGAATCTAGGCGTGAATCCGTTTTAAGTCATACTAGCGAAGACCTTCATACGCATAGTGATCCTGAGGAAACCGATGGAAATGAAGATGATCATGTTAGCATTAAAGAAGGCCGCTCCAAGTCCATTGCAACGATAATGATGACCAGTATCTATAAACCTTCCGAAGAAATAGAATCTATTGATACACTTGAGGAAGAAGAAACACAGCAGGAAGCTGATGAATCGAAAGTCACTACAACTACTGAAACTACATCTAAAACTACAAGCGGTTTGGAGTCCAGCGAAAAGCCCAGTGAAAAGACTAGTAGTACAGCAGCTACAACCACAGACAGTAAAAGTAAAGTAGAATCCATAACTCTCACACAAACTGAAGAAAGCGATACTACAGATCGCAAGACTCCACCCACTGCGCCTGTTAGCCCAAGTCTAAAGCCTGCAACCACAACTACAACCAATACTACGTTGCCATCAACCAAGAGCGAATCTAGCGCCGCTAGCATTGCGTCCACATCAGGACCCCTTTCACCCAAAGACATAAGCGGTAAGTCCAGTCCTGGTGCTTTAACATCTGAAAGTCAATCCATACCTACACCGTTAGGACGAGATTCACATACCGAGACGCCGGAATCATCACCGAAGCCTACTTCGCCATTCCCTCGCGTAAGCAAAGAAGAGCTTAAATCAGTTTCATCAGGTCTTGAGCATATGCCAGGCGAACGCAGCGGCAGCGACGCTGATCTAGCATCTGACACAGAAGTTGCCTCCCAGCTAGGCGAATATCCAGCCACCTCAACCGAAGCCTTGCCCGACCTGCATGAACTACGTGGCATCGAGAAAACCACAGCGCTTAGTGGTAGCACCGAGAAAGTAATCACAACAACCATAACAACCGTAACGAAAGTAATATCAGCCGATGGCAAAGAAACCGTGACCGAGCAGAAAACGGTCACCACCACAGACTCCTCCGAGCCAGACACCGAAAAGGTTACAGTCACTACCACTCGCACAACCAGCGAAAGCGAAAAGAGCGACCAGATGCTACCAAAAGAGGTGGCCATGCTGCGTGGCACCTACCATCGTTCCTCTACGCCAGGCAGCGAAGATGAACGTCTAACAGGTGCCTACATGAGTGACGATGAATTGCCCGGCACCCCACGAAGTGTTGCATCATCCCATGGTGGTGCTAGCTACGACCTGCAACGCTCTAGCTCTGGTGTCAGCAAGCGCTCGGACTTCGATGCAGATGACAGCCAAGACGACATACCGCCACAATATGGCAGCGAAGAACATTCAGCAGCACGTGCCATATTGCCGCACAAAACTGCAGATCCCATGAGTACCTCCTTCTATGGCGCACTACCCGACAGCTTTGATACAAAACCCGGAACAGAGCCCATACCAATCTGCGGTGCTACAACGCTCAAACGCACTTTCGCAGACTCACCGCCAGCCAGCCAGTCCTCGGAGAGCGTGGAGAGCACCAGCCAATCATGGGCCAACCGCCAGATGACCGAATCTGAGCAGCTAACAGACGCAGCACACAAATTCCTGGATGAGGCCGATATGGACTTCCAGAAGGCATTGGAAGAGCATGTTCAGGCAAGAGGTGCCGAGGTAATGTCTTCCGTGACTGCCAAATACTCTTACTCACCATCCAAGGCCGAAGAGGTCGAGCAAATTGTAAGCAGCACTGCAGAACGACAACGTTTTCCACTGAGTGATGTGCAAAAACTGCGCACCACTGAAACAACCACAACGAGCTTTAGCACAACCACAATGACATCATCTTTAGGTGGCAGCACTGTCGATACCGTCACCACCACACAACATCAAGGTGATGCTGGTAGTGCAACCACAACAACCACAGCCACAAGCAGTGGTGCAGGTACAAGCACTGCAACTGGCACACTGCCCAAGGATCGCCTTGAAGAGTGGGGCAAACCACTGGGATTACCATCACCGGCCCCACTGCCCGTTGAGGGTGCTGATATACGCACTACTCCTAAAAAAGAGCGCCGTTTGGTGGCCACCAAAACGCGTCTCAATAACGAAAAGAATTTGCGCAAACGCTCCGAATCACCAAATAAAGCTAAGAAACCAGCACCGGTTTACGTGGACCTGACCTATGTACCGCACAATGGTAACTCCTACTACTCGCACGTGGACTTCTTTAAGCGTGTGCGTGCACGTTACTATGTCTTCTCAGGCACTGAGCCCAGTCGTCAGGTCTATGATGCGCTACTTGAGGCCAAGCAGACCTGGGAGGACAAAGAATTGGGTAAGTTTTTGATAGAACTTTTTCTCTAAGTGTAATAATGCATACTTTTTCTATGCCCACAGAGGTGACCATCATACCGACCTATGATACCGATGTGCTGGGCTACTGGGTGGCCGAGAACGAAGAACTATTGGCAAAATATCATATCGATCTTTCACCATCTGCTTCGCGTTGCACAATTAACTTGCAGGATCATGAGACCTCCTGCTCTGCCTATCGCTTGGAATTCTAGGCCACGGGCTTGTTTATTGCATTTTCCGATGATTAAAAAAAAAAAAAACACAAAACACACACAAATCTTACAAGCACTTCACGGAGACAAAAACCTTAACAAGCATAAATATAGGATAGGAGGACACTGCTGCTGGCATGAAGAATAAAGTAAATCTTATATAGTAGGAGTACCAGCCAGCTGCAACAAGAACAACATCGACAGGACACATGCGATGACTTCCAAGTTTTGAGCTTACAATGGCAGCTGCAACAAAAAGACGACGACGACTAAAACCTAATAAAAAAAAACAAACAAAAAAAAAACACTTTATGCAATTGCTTTTGGAAGCTTAAGACACAATGTATAAAAAAAAATTAACAAGTAAAAATGCAATAAATTGCCGTGTGCAAATAGGAAATAAAAGATAAAAGCTAAATATGGCGGAGTAACGGGTCACATGTATGACGCCATTTTGTTAGCCAATGCCGTCTATAAAGCTTTTTAAAATTTATTTCCATAAAAAGCGAGCAAAAGTAATTAATTGATATTTATTTTAAAGAAATTAATTACTTATTAATAAAAAAAACAAAAACAAAAGTTATGCATAAAAAAAAACAATTCAAGCGAACAAAGCTGAATGCTTGTCACAAAACAAAACCAAAGAAGTGCCACGTGCCACAAAAAAAAATATATATACATATATAATATTGTTTCCATTAAACATCAAGCTACCTTGCATAGTAATCCAATGATCAAAAAATAGTTTTCAAAAACCGGCATAGTAATAATATACAAAGAAAACTGCATAAAACAATTAAAAGTTGAAGAAAATAACAAAAGAAAAAAAGGCAAATTCTATATTTAAAAATAATAATCATGTTTATTGTATTAGTAAAAATGTTATGATGAATCATATATTTGAATTTTTAAATAAAAATCAAGTTTATATAATATTCAAATAAAGGCAACAAATATTGTACTATTAGTATGTATTTAGCTCTAAAACACATAGCAACACGAATACACACAGATACTTATGCGCTGTTTACACTGCGGAATTAATTGGAGTTTGGGTCTTACAGATTAGATATAATTTAATGAAATAACATGTAATCACTGAGAGAAAAAAAGACAGTCCGACATCTTTTAAATAACACTCAGATACATTTGATATGAAACAAACTATCGTCACTGCGGAATTAATTGGAGTTTGGGTCTTACAGATTAGATATAATTTAATGAAATAACATGTAATCACTGAGAGAAAAAAAGACAGTCCGACATCTTTTAAATAACACTCAGATACATTTGATATGAAACAAACTATCGTCAACATTCATATCCGTGCTTATGCCCTATTCACACTAGTATGTACTGAAGGTATGTTATGTAAAATTCTAAATACTGATTTTGATGACAAAAATATTTTTACAACTATATAGTTTTACATGGCATGAAATATTTCGTAACACTCAACAACATGATAATGCAAAATCAGCGAAATTGGAATGTTATTTATTGAGTATTTTTCTCAGTGTATTCACCCTAAAGCTCAATTGTATATTTTCACAGTTTAAACAGTGCATAAGAACAATATATAAATAAACACACAGTAAAAAATGAAATAAACACTTGCTTTTTTCTTTAAAAACTTAAACTATAAATATTAATATATTTATTTTATGGTTAAAAAAAAGACAAAAATTAAATGTTGTGTAACAGAGTACTTAACTAAAGTGTGCATAATATAAAAAGCAAATATAATTTCTGCCGAAAGATATGAATAACAAAAAAATCTCACGGCACACAAAGCGTTAAACTATATAGCTAAAAAAATACATTTTTAGAAACAATATAAACTAATGAAATATAAATAATTGTTAAGTTAAATGTGAAAACGTTAGAAATATAAAATGCTTGAAATTTAAACTAGCATACACACATAGAACAACAAGATGTAACGCAACAAATTATATAAAGAAAAGAAAAAAAAACCTTAAATAAATGTGCCTCCCAAACAATAAACAATTTAAGCTTGCGGCAAAAATTTAAAAAATTATTAATAAACTAATAATAATAATAAATTCAAGCAAAAAGTAATGCGTGCAAAACTCAAGCTAATAAAATTAAACAATAAACGCCAGCTTATATACCTATTATGTTTAAACATAATTTTTATAATTTTTTTTAGTTCCAAAAAGAATTTTTTGTTTATGGTTCATGCAGGCAGCTGAAAAACTAACCTCAAACCAAAAGCCATAGTTTTGGGTAAATGTTATAGCATATTCAATAAAAACGAACTATAGTTTACTTAAAATATCCAAATGCAAAACAAAAAACGTACATTTTATAGAACAAAGAGACAAAAAAAATTTCAAGTCTGGCAGTATATTAAAGAGAAAGCAGTAAAAGAGAGAGAGAGAACGAGAGAGAACGAGCATATGAGAGAAAGAAAGACAGAGTCAATGGTGGTATACTTAAGAGAGAGCCATAAAAAGTTGACAGGATTTGATTTGAGGAGTTATACAGTAAATAATATTGTAGTTAGGCTAGGGGCACACTGGAACTTGGAAGTCTTCGGTAGTGCAGTTTTTGCGAGTACTGATTGATGGTCTGATACAAGGTTCGATTGATTGATTGATTGATGTTGTTGGTGATAATGTTGCTGTTAATGCTGATGTTACACGCTATGTTACTATATAAGGTTTACGCAGGTCGCAGTTGGGTTCGATAGGGCAGAATTGCATAGAAATGTCGTAATAGAAATTGTGAAACAAAACTAAGTAAAAAATAACAAATGAAATATTGTACACAAAGTGAATGAAGGTTATTTTTCTATATTTTTTTTACTTTTTCATAGTCATAGAATAACAAATTTGCAAAAAAAAAAAAGAACAACAACAAAACAAAAATATAAGTCTAATCAAAATTATATAACATATAAAGTGAGGATATTACCAAAGTGGACTCTGTTTTTGTTTAACTGCGATATTAAAAAACTTTTTCAAAGTGTATTCAGTCAAAACGACGAAAGGAGCTACTTTTTCTTAACATTTAATTTTTTTATTAATACTATATGATAAATGTCATGTTTTTCGAACAAGTAAAGACACATATATAGGATATCTGAATTTAAACTCAATTTCAATCATATATCTCTTAACAACAAAATAAACTTGTTTTTTTCCCCTCAATTAAATTTGAAACCTTGGCAGCTTTCTTGCAATAGCCGCAAAATTAATAAGGTTGCAGTTGATGACGTCACCTTGTCGAAAACCAACTAAAATATCAATAGTTTGAAAGCGAAACAGATCTATTTCACGTGATTAATTAACAGAAGTCTTACACTGTTTAACTGCAAAATTGTTCAGTCTTCGTTAACTTCAACAAAACGCCACCTATATTCAAATGTTATTTAAAGATAAATCCTTACAAGTCTCGCCTGGAAAAATAAGACCACAATCAATTTATAATAAAAACGCACCCAAATACAAACAGCTTGAACGATTTAAGCTATTTTGGTAATATCCTCATTTATAATAATATTTAAATGCAGTACTAACAAGGCACATTAATAAGCTTACACATAAAAATATTTTCAAAAAATAATACAAGAGATCAAATTTTATTGCATAACAAACAAAAATTAAGGCCACAGAAAACAAACAGTCCAAAATTCAAAGCTAATTAAATATTTAAAAAATATTCAAAGAATTTTTGCTTAAAAATACAATATATATTTGACATACAGACTTTTAGGATATACACATACGCATACGTATATAAATCAACAAGACATACTCAATTTTTTATAGAGCGCAATTATTAAAAGCAAAAAAAAAAATGGAAAAAAATAAAAAAATTTAACGAAATAAAAGCATAACAAAAATATTTTTCGTTGCCTTTTTAACAACTATATTTTGTTGCTTTTTATACAACAACAACAACAAAAACAAAAACCAGGCGCAACAGTCAAACAAACTGGCAACCGTCCAGTCTACAAAAATAAAAACTAAAACAAATTTGATAAACAATATGCAAAAGTTTAAAAACATTTAAACAAATTAATTATATACAAAAAAGAATAAAAGACATATACTTTTTACATTTTGAAAGTTTCAAGCGCGTATGTGATAGTTTTTATTTTAAATATTATCATTAGATTATTTTTCTTTAAATTTGTTTTTATTAGCAGCTTGATGTATGAAAAACAATTTATAATTTACATAATTAAATAATAATAATTTAAAAAAATAATAAAAATAAAACAATTGCAAAGTCAAACTCTTATTAGAAAACAGCTTTAGACAGGGATTTACAAGTTTAAAAGCCAATATATAACTAAATGTATGTTTATAAAGAGGCAAGTATATAACTAAGGGCCCATGGTCCAGAAACCATACAAAATAAAGAAAAGCAACAATACAATAAACTTTTAATATATAAAAAAAAAAGCTTAAAAAATGTATGGCATATAAAGTAAACATTCAAAAATAAATAAGATACATTTTTTATTTATTTTTTTTTTGGTCGTAGCAACCAAGGGTTAAAAAATTAATAAAAAAAAACTTATGTTATAACTTTTGGTCTTTGAAATTACTTGCCATTAAAAATTTGTTTTTAAATGCTGAAATTAACAGAATATAGCACATTTTGGACGTCAAGAAGATTTCTGGGTCCAAAATGGGTTAATGTCTGCACATGGAAATCTTTATAAAGAGACACAGCCAATGTTTTTTTAATTATGTTTACGCATAAGCTCTTAATTGTGAAAATGCACACACTTATATACTTGTATTTAGCATTAAATCGATAGCCTAATTTGTTGCGCTTAATAAAAACTAAAAAATTTCAAAATTAAAAAAAAAACAAAAAATAAAAAAACACGTATATACACGCATACAATATTCAATTGCAAATACTATATACAAATGCATATAAGAATATATCGAAGAATATTATATGTTACTATTATCTTGAATGTGTAATGTTTTGCTTGTAAACATTTATAAGTAAAAATTCCAAGTTAAACAAAAAAAAGAAGCAAACAAATTTTTTGCCTCTTATGCGTTGAGTATTATTAAATTTTACAAATTTTACTATATTGAAAAAGCAAATACCAAAAACAAAAATGAAAATGAAAAACCAAAATCAAATTGAAATGTGCAAAGTAAACAAAGATAAATGTTTTTTTTCCACCTAGTACACAAATTTTTCATTGCCTTATTCCAAAAGAAACCAAAAAAAATGCTACAAAAGTTTATGTACTCTATTATATGGTATATATGCTTTATATATTAAATGTATACACATAATGTTTGTTTGTTTGTTACATTTGCTATATAAAATTTTTTTGCTTTTACTAATTAGCAGTTTCAATTGAAATGAGTATACCTAATTATATATATATACCTATATATTACTATATATGAATACATTGTATAACAACTATTTATGTATTAGTAAAAGCAAAGCAAAAACAAATTGTTGTTTAGCAACAGCGACAACAACAACAATAACAACAAACGCAGAGTTGCAGCAATAACAAGAACAGCAAAGCTTAACAACAACAAAATACATAGCATATTTAGTTGGCAACAAGAAAAAAAATATTACTTACCAAATTCTTAATATACGTATATACATAAATATATATATATGTATGAAATATTTAGGCAAGATATAATTCAAGCCACGTTAAAAACAAAAACCCGTTTACAAGGCGCTACTATATAACAACAGCAACAACAACAAGTGTTACAAAAAATAATGAAATCAGTTAAATTATTAAGCAAAACAAAAAAACAAAAACAAATAAATAAACGAAAATAATATGCATATATGTATTACATTTTATGAAAAATCAAATCAAGCTTATCTCAAGAACTATTTCAAAATACGAAATTCCCCTTAATGAAACAAAATCAAGAAACTTAATAAAGGTATTTATGTGAAATACAAATGTCGAACACTTTTTTCTTTAATATTCTAAAATGGCAGAACTCTTGAACTTCAACTACCCGGGTGACTTTATAATTCATACAGTACGATCGTTTGCTTTTATTCTAAAATGGGAGAACTCATCAGTGTAAAACCGCCTGCCAGAAATAATGCCGCGTAGAAAAAAAATGACTAAACAGCAGAAAATTGCCAGTTGGGGATCATGTGGGGGTTCCAACAATGCAAAAAATGTCTTAATAAAGTGCGAAGATATTGAAAACTTTTGGGAAATGCTGCTGGATTCTGTCACATGGCTTTGAATTGACAATAAATTAACTCTCTCAAACAGCATTCGAGATAACTGGGCTCAAGCATAGGAGGTCACCTTTTTGGTTTTAGACTTTTTAGATTGTCCTTAAAACATTAAGCAAGAGAAGTACCAGCATGCAGTTTTTCCTTGTCAAAAGCTTTTTTTTTTGTACTACTTAGCGATTTTGCAACTCCTTAACGCACACCAGGCGTGAATACCCCTGTGCATTTTTTAGCTGTTTCGCATCATTTGTTTAATCCCTTATATAGAACAATTGTGTGTAACTCGGAAATAAATAAGCACTCAAATACTTACTAAAATATAAAATCCAATCATTTCAGATCAGAAAGTCTGAATGTCTAAAGCTAAATGAGTATATTTATAAGTGTGTACCTAAAAAAAATTGCAAACAATTTCCTGCTCACATCAGACCAAAACACTGCTCAAAGGCGGTAGGTTAGATCAAGACTCACCATTTGTAAGGCGAGAGTGAATCATCTTAGCAGAGAAATACGTCATGATTTATTTCTCCATAATAACGTATCTTGGAACCAAAAGCTATACTGCCTAGATAATAGTTCGAAGCCCCTTTAGAAACCAACAAACGTAATTAAAAACAGAAAGCAAGTTATTCCTAGCTTTTCTCTTAACAACAAATGTGTTTTTCTTAGTCCGGAAAAAGCTAATATCCTTACTGATGTATTTGAATAAAAACTTCCCATTATCTTTCTCTGATTAAATAGCTTCATGTTCTGTTCTTAATGAGTTTGTCGCACAGGAAAGTATCAAAGTCATGGCTATTAAGTCGTTAATAAACATTAAATCGCCAGGGAATGATAAAATTCCAAATATTTGGATAAAAAACTTGCCTTGAATTAAAGCCAGAAAAACCTCCTATCGGCCTAATTGGAATTCTTGTGGCTTCTCACCAATTTTTGAACTCCTCAATAAAACCATATTTATACATCAGCTTGTATTTTACACAGAAGAAAGGATTCACATTTTAGTCAATCCTTCGGTGGTCTACTAGCATGGAGCCAAACTAAAAATCCCTTAACCCAACCGATGGACCAAAGGCTGATGTCTACATAAGTGCGAGTAAATCCCCTACGCTAGCAGATATTGGCTAATGTTGACGGGGAAGCAGTCGGGATCTTGCACTACCGGTAGCAAAAACAGTGGTTGGGGGCTTTTTGACCTATCCGATCTACAACACCCATAACACATAAAAACATAAAGTCCCGCATCAAAATGAAAATACAAACAAAACTCAAAATATATCAACTAGAGAATAGACAGAAAATTGTAAAATTAATTCAACAAATATAATTTATAAAGCAGGCTTAGATATTATGGCCGCTTCGCTCTTTACCCACCCTACCATTATTTTTCTTTGCGTCAATATTTAAATGAAAAATCCTTAAAAGAGGCTGCTTTGCCTAACTTACCCCGTTAATATAGAAAAAAATATGGAAAAATTAATTATTCATAATGCGTAACAATTTATTATACATACTCAACTGCAGCTTTATACATCGTTATAAATTTGTATTTCTAACCTAGTTAATAAGCTTAAATTCATTGTCATGAAATTTATACTTATATATAATCAGTAAGTTTTCTTACACATATATTTGGACCATTTAAATATTTTGCACTAAATTGCGCTGTTTTCATTTTCACCCGCAAACTGCATTTTCCAATTTAAAGACGAAATGAAATGGTGTCTAAATTTCTTGAGACCGGCTATTCAAAAACGCCTGCTCTTTCAGAACTTTCACAAAGGAACAGTTTATTGCTTGTTAGGTTTGAGTTCTCACAGAGTCCTTCAAGTTCACCTAACAGCGTATCTGAAGATCTAAATTTCAGAAAACAAATTTCCACTTTCCTTTATTATGCAAAAGAGACTACAAAGAAAATGTATTTTTACAAGTGCGCAGTTTATAAACAGAAATAAGATGTGTAATGGTCGGCAAATTATTTTCTTAAATAAAAATATTAAAATTGAACTTACATTTTTAAATTTGCTTGATATCTTCTACCTCAGCTTGGTTCTATATCCATTTTGATCTACTTCATGTTATTTTAAGACCAAGGACTTTTGACTCTGAAATGTTTGTTTTGTTCAACTGCTGATGACTTAGAAGACTGCCTTTGGAAGCCTTTCTGTATACCTGAAAAATGTAAAAAAAATAATAATGTACTTAATGTAATAATGTTTTTTTGCAGCACAGACCAAAAATATATTATTTAAAATATTAGGTATTCGAAAAAGTTCGGTTACAAATTTGACCAAAAATACATTTTTTCTTATATTTACACTACCCTGCAAAAGTTTGGGGTCAGTTGAAAAATCTCATGTTTTTTGTATTTGTCGCCTTATTTGTCGGTCTTGGACCGTTTTATTTTAAATGATACATTGAAAAAACATTATATATAAATGAACTACAAATAATATTCGCCAAAAATTGCGATTTTTCTTCGAAAAAAAAAGAAGAATGAAAAACATCAAATCAGGTGGTTTTCATCAATATGGTTTCCTTTAGATTTGATGATGGCTGCACAGACTCTCGGCATTCGTTCGACTAATTTTTGAAGCGTTTGAACTTGTATTTGTTCCCAAGCCCTCTTCAGGCACTCCAACAGGTGATTCGCGCTAGTTGGACGTAGTTTTCGCACCTCTCTATCCAGTTCATCCCACAACAGCTCAATGGGAATCGCGTCCGGCGACTGGGGTTGCCATTCCGTGATTTTGAGTGCCCCAGCTGTTTCTTTGGATTTTAAGTAGTTAGTACACAATTTTGACGTGTGTTTAGAATCGTTGTCTTGCTGATATACAAATCCTTCTCCTATCAATCTGGTACCCGACGGAATAGCGTTGTACTGAAGTATTTTGTGATACTGTTATTTTCGCATAATACCGTCGATTTTCACCAAATCGCCAACTCTGTCGTAGCAAAAACAACCCCACACCATCACTGAACCACCTCCGAACTTCACTGTGGGCTTCACACATTCAGGTTTGTGCCGTTCACCATGCTGTCTGCGGCAGTACGCTCGCCGTTTACTCCCGAAAATTTCAAATTTGGACTCATCCGTCCAGAGCACTTTTTTCCATTCGTCAATCGACCATTTAACGTGTATTTTGGCCCAATTAAGTCTTTTGCGAATATTTTGTAGCCGCAGTAATGGTTTTTTGGCAGCAACTCGACCATACAATCCGATTTTATGCAATCGACGTGTCACTGTTGTGTCGGAGATTGGGTTCGGCAACGATTCATTGATATCAACTCTGATATCTGGCACTGTTTTAAATCAAGAACGCTTGCTTATCATTTGTATCAGCCGATCATCACTTTCTGTGGTCTTTTTGGGTCGACCCGTTCGATTTTTGTCTGCATAACATCCAGTTTCAGCGTGTCTTTTCAAGGTTGTGAAGACTCCATTCTGTGAAACGCCCACTATTATTGCTATTTGTTGCTGGGAATGGCCAGTTTTGTGTAAAATAACGATTTGAGCACGCTTTTCTTTCGATATTTGTTGTGTACTAACTACTTAAAATCCAAAGAAACAGCTGGGGCACTCAAAATCATGGAATGGCCACCCCAGTCGCCGGACGCGATTCCCATTGAGCTGTTGTGGGATGAACTGGATAGAGAGGTGCGAAAACTACGTCCAACTAGCGCGAATCACCTGTTGGAGTGCCTGAAGAGGGCTTGGGAACAAATACAAGTTCAAACGCTTCAAAAATTAGTCGAACGAATGCCGAGAGTCTGTGCAGCCATCATCAAATCTAAAGGAAACCATATTGATGAAAACCACCTGATTTGATGTTTTTCATTCTTCTTTTTTTTTTCGAAGAAAAATCGCAATTTTTGGCGAATATTATTTGTAGTTCATTTATATATAATGTTTTTTCAATGTATCATTTAAAATAAAACGGTCCAAGACCGACAAATAAGGCGACAAATACAAAAACATGAAATTTTTCAACTGACCCCAAACTTTTGCAGGGTACTGTAAAACCAACTTTATCAAACGAATTATGTGCCGTTTTGATCGATTACCTTTTGCCATTTTTGGGCAAAGACCACAATTCCATATGTACAGAACTTTTGATTGTATAAGCGAAAAACTGATCCAAGTGTGTTTTGCAGGATTCTACGAAATTTTAATTTACATCATTAACAGGCTTCTGCAGAAATCGAAACAAATGATAATCTGAAAGTACAAGGTCCGGGCTATATGGTGGATGCATCAAAACTTCCAAGCCAAGCTCTCTCTGTTTATGCTGGCTCAAAGAGTATGAAATCATATAGAGGGAACAATTCGCTCTGAGCTTTTATTACCGTTGAACGTTTGTGCAGTGCGATAGGCTCACATGGTGTAAAAGCAAATTCAAAGCCAAAACAAACACAAGGCAACAACAATAAGCCACAGCAATCGCAGTCGATGTGTGTTTTGTTTTGCGCTTGTGCGTTTGTTTGACATAGTCAAAAGCAAAATAGAAGGCCAGCATTGGTCGGTAACACATGCATACACAAGCGCTCGGTGGCCTAAGCATTGGATCGGGCTGTGTTGGCATTCTGTTTAACAGTTTCTATACAAACTGGCGCATGTAAAGTAACAGTCAAGGCATTCGCTCGGTGTGCCTAAGCATTGGATCGGGCTGTGTTGACATTCTGTTTAACAGTTTCTATACAAACTGGCTTCTGTAAAGTAACAGCCAAGCCATTCATTTTCGTTTGGTATTATGCGCTGACTTTATATCGTCAATAGTAAAGGCGCAGGCAAGCATATGTATATGCATGTAGGTGTAGTAGGTACATACATATATTTTAACATTTTGCCCAATTAACAGCATATGTATATAAAGGAAACTATTGATACGAAGTTTATGTAGATTATATCTGTGCAAATGCTAGAGATTTCAATCTAAAAGATTAAAAATGCAATAAAAAATAAAATTGTACAATATATGTACATATATGCAGCTTGTCAAGAAAGTACAAGGGGAAAAAATCAAATTTTATGTTATGTTATTATTAAAAATATACAAATTTATTCCTTAATAGTTGCAGATCTCTCGACATAATTTTCAAAAAAAAATAAGTTAGTAATAATATTTTAACTTTAATGGTTCTTCTCAACAAGAGCAGCCACAATAAAAAAGAACTACATATTTTCATTTGAATTGTCATAGAAAATGATTTAGTGTTATAAATTACAAGCTAATTGAAATAGATATCAAGAAAGAAGTGAAAAATTATGATTCATAAATAGATTAAATTTGCATCTCAGTTCAGCACTTGTTAGTCAAGGCTACACAAAATGCTTTGCGTTTGGCCGAGCAGAATCCTCACAACACAACGCAGAAAAATGACTTGTGCGTGCGTTCAATGAAAGACATTCAGCAGAACGGCAGGCGATAGATAAATACTCTTATTCGTTTTTTTAGACATTTACGCGTGTTTTTGTTGGTGTAGAAGCAAACGCGATTGCACAGTGTCATAGCAGGCACATATTAGGAAAGGGTATAAATGCCCAAAAACTAAAAATTTGCAAATTTGGCTGTGGCTGAAGGCAAAACAGTTCAGCAGAATGGCAGGCGATAGATAAATACTCTTTCTCGTTTTTTCGACTTTTATGCGTGTATTTGTTGGTGTAAAAGCAAACGCGATTGCAAAGTGTCATAGCTGCCACATATGAGGAAAGGGTAATGAATGCTCAGAAACTAAAAATTTACAAATTTGGCTGTGGCTGAATTTGTGAACATTGCCGACAGCCAAAAACGAAGCTTAGAGCCGAGTTCGATTGCAAGATCACGAGGCGCTGTTGGGCGGCTATTATTAGATTTTCCTTTTTCACTCTTCCCGCCCGCACCGACTATGGTGCGTTACACTTCTTAGCGTTTATAATGTGGTCGACAAAATATACATATGCATTTCTTTTGCGTTTGTATTGATTATTGTGTACACGTACTGTGTGAACCATAGGCCCGCGGGATAAGGCTGTGTCGACCTCTGGTTTACATTGCCTTTGAGCTGATAATTTTTCACTTCTTTCTTGATATCTATTTCAATTAGCTTGTAATTTATAACACTAAATCATTTTCTATGACAATTCAAATGAAAATAGTACTTTTTTATTGTGGCTGCTCTTGTTGAGAAGAACCATTAAAGTTAAAATATTATTACTAACTTATTTTTTTTTTTTGAAAATTAAGTCGAGAGATCTGCAACTATTAAGGAATAAATTTGTATATTTTTAATAATAACATAACATAAAATTTGATTTTTTCCCCCTTGTACTTTCTTGACAAGCTGCATATATGTACATATATTGTACAATTTTATTTTTGATTGCATTTTTAATCTTTTAGATTGAAATCTCTAGCATTTGCACAGATATAATCTACATAAACTTCGTATCAATAGTTTCCTTTATATATGTACATATGCTGTTAATTGGGCAAAATGTTAAAATATATGTATGTACCTACTACACCTACATGCATATACATACATATGCTTGCCTGCGCCTTTACTATTGACGATATAAAGTCAGCGTATAATACCAAACGAAAATGAATGCCTTGGCTGTTACTTTACAGAGGCCAGTTTGTATAGAAACTGTCCCTGCAGGAAAACATTACAGTCGCAAACTGGTTTTGAACCGCCCCGTTGTGCAACTGTTTGTCCGAAACCTAGTATGTTTGCTCTGAAAATTCTAGTATGTTTAACATGGGGCTGTCATTGCAGGCAACCAGAATTTTCGGGTATGATGTTCAACTGGTTTCAAACTGGTCCGGCGCATATTGAACAAAACTAGTAGCAGCTTATTAGAATGTAACAAGTCGCTTCTAACGAATTCAAAACTAGTCCATTTGATATAGAAAATTAATAGTTCTTTGCATTTAGTTGGAGGTTGGTAAATATGGTCTTTAATTTTACTAGTAATTTTTGTTCCAGACTGGAATATACTGCCCAAAAATGAAACTACTTTAAATTTACAATTTGAACATTTTATTATTATTATTATACAAGTTACATAAATAAAATTAATTACTAAACAAAAATAATAACAATTTAAATTAAAAGCATTAAAAATTATCTTAACATATAAACACACAATTTTACTTAAAATATTGAATACAATTAATTTTAAATACAAATTAATAATATAAATTAATTAAATTATAAAATTAATACAATTATATAATCAAACAAAATATTACATAACAAATAATTTATAATAAACTTAAAATAAGAAAATTATTACTTAAAAATACTATAAGGTAGTTTTTGTTCATTAGTTGCCGTTCTGGGGAGCTGTTGTCCGAGAGATTTAATATTGCCGACTGAATTTGTATTTCTTCTGTAAAGAGAGTTTTAATTATTATTTATTTTTTTAATTTCGTAATGTATAGTATGCTTACCTTTTATAATGCCACAAAAGTTTTCGAAATGGCTTAGAGACTTTTTCCCCAAATACATATGTATGTAAAGCTCCATTAAAACGTCTTTGTGCAAGATCTCACACAAATATCAAAGCACGGAATGACGGGCCTGATTCCTCATAGCCATCAACTAATAGATGCAAGAAATGTCTCTATAGAGCACAAAAAACAATTTTTGTATAAATGCGTTGATATTTATTTATGTATATTTAAACAATAAAAAAACAATTTATTGCTATTTTTACTTACCTTAGTTGACATGCGTCTGTGAGCAGAATTTAACTGCAGATAAAAAATTTTGTTACAAATATTACTTACAACATTATTTATGCACATGCAATGCAATTATATGTAATGTATCTACATACAGTGTGCCACAAAGGTCATAGTACAGAAGGCGATTTTACACTTAAATGCAAATTCCTCACAAATTGTTTAAATTTTCCAAAAACTAATGATGAGGTTTTCTTAAATATGTGTATATAATGTCATAGTACACTTAGACGGTATACCGAATTTACGTTGTTGCAGCTGGTTTGTTTGGGTTTTTGTAACGGGACTTTTTTGTATATGCTTTGCTTTACTTTTGTATGCGCGTGTGGGAAATTTCCGCTGCCAAAATGTTGCATTATTAACTGCAAACGTTGTTTTTTTTTTGTTTATTGTTTAAAAATATATATTTAAGAAAACCTCATCATTAGTTTTTGGAAAATTTAAAATCCTTCTGTACTATGAGTTTTGTGGCACACTGTATGTTAGCATAAACATGAATAGCAAATATGTAACTCACCTTGTGTTTTGGCAACTTTTCTTTTATTATATTTAAATAATTGTTTTTCTATTACCACACTGATTTGCTTTTTAAATTGTTTATTATTTAAATTATTAAAACAATTGTTTTTCAATATATTTACAACCGATCGCACTGATTTGCACTTTGTACTGACGCCTAATTTTTGCAGCAGCTTCTTTTGCCTTTTATTCCTTTGTTGTTTTTATGCATACACAAAAAAAAAAATAGCCACAACCCACCCTTAAAGAATGCTTGTTTGTTCTTGTTGCGTTAAAAAAATACAAAAAACGAGAGAGCAGCTCGCTCAATTGAGCGAACACAAATTTGAGAGCGTAAGCCGTGAGCGAAGCGCGCTCTCGTTTACCGCATTTTCCTATTCCACAACAGTTCTTATTTGAACCATATACGAACTAGTAACGTTTAGAGTAGTTGAGGCCACTTAAATGACACCGAATTCCTGCAGGGGTTAAACAGAATGTCAACACAGCCCGATCCAATGCTTAGGCACACCGAGCGAATGCCTTGGCTGTTACTTTACAGAGGCCAGTTTGTATAGAAACTGTTAAACAGAATGTCAACACAGCCCGATCCAATGCTTAGGCACACCGAGCGAATGCCTTGGCTGTTACTTTACAGAGGCCAGTTTGTATAGAAACTGTTAAACAGAATGTCAACACAGCCTGATCCAATGCTTCGGCACACCGAGCGCTTGTGTATGCATGTGTTACCGACCAATGCTTGCCTTCTATTTTGCTTTTGACTATGTCAAACAAACGCACAAGCGCAAAACAAAACACACATCGACTGCGATTGCTGTGGCTTATTGTTGTTGCCTTGTGTTTGTTTTGGCTTTGAATTTGCTTTTACACCATGTGAGCCTATCGCACTGCGCAAAAGTTCAACGGTAATAAAAGCTCAGAGCGAATTGTTCCCTCTATATGATTTCATACTCTTTGAGAGCGAATTGTTCCCTCTATACAATTTAGTTCTCTCTGATGCTGGCTCATCAAAGAGGTGTGTGTTTTTTGTTGATCAATTTTGAGCGATTTAGTTAAATTGCTTGCTCAAATCTCGTGAATTGTTGACAGTTAAGAACAGAATCAATAGTTTGACCAGCGTTGGAGCTTTTTCCGCTCGCCATATAATTAAATTTAACGTATTGTAAAAATGAATACACCTAAGTATATCGCAAACAAAATAATGAAATATATTGAAATGAATATATATAAATCGTACCGTGTAACAGACTTCAAAGAAGAGAGCGAGAATTGAAGTCCGCATCCAACCGTTGAGCTGCTGCAGTTGGATCGTGGCAAAACAGCTTTTTTTCGTTTTCGCCTTTTCAAGCAAACGCACGCGTACCGGACTCTCGAATTAAAACTCTTAACCTAATTATTCGGCTATTATAAACTATACATAAAGTTATAAGATAAAATTGAAAATAAATTGAAGTACCTATAACTGTATACATACACATTAAAAATATTGAAACACAAATATAAAGACCCAATTAATTCTATTGCAGAGCACTATCATGTGCTCGAAATTATAAAAAACATTATAACCAACCAGGTTGTAGAAGCTGTAACGACCTCTGGTTTTGTCCAGAACAACGGCTGGGATAGCTCAGCTATGCCCAGGGTAAATGTCACAACAAATTTGTATTTGTTGAGACTTTTGGTATTTGAAATTATAAAACACTTTGCCTTAAGTTTAATACATATACAATATTTTCCGCCGTCTCGCGGTATTTCTTTAAAACACTTATCTTGAGCCGACACGCTCGCTACTTTTACAAAATATGTTTTACTTATATTTAAAACGTTAGATAACAAACAAAATCTTGTCAGGTTAACAATGATAAACTTTATGTTAAATCTTATATATATTAATTGCAGTGCTTATGCTTAAAACTACGCCCTTGGCGACGCTTACCCAGATTTCTCCTGGTAGCAAGTTTATTCTTAGGCTGAGTTTTTATTGGCGAGTCGTTTTACTGCCGACGCGGTCGCACCCGGTGCGCTACTAATTTACTCAGTGTCTTTATTGGGTTTCTCCCGTACGCCTTTAACTTGTCGGCACTACTCGTCACTGCACTTATTTATTACGAAAATTAGAGTGGCACTCTAATTTTCGGATTTCACTTCTGAATCTCTTCTGTTATTGCACTTCACTTTAATATTTTCTATATGTTGGCCTTCACTTTCAATTCTCACTCCGATCAAACTCTCTACTCGAAGTCGTCGCGTCCAATTCTCTACTCGAAATCCTCCAGATTTGGCCACTGATCCGCCTTATAAAGGGTCTCGATCCCGCCAAATCCTGGAATTCCCGCCCAAACTAATACAAACAAATCCTAAACTGTACTCTGCATCTACCTACCTAAATTCCCTAAAAAGACAGAGTACAGCCTACTTGAATCTACCCCCATCGCCTACTCTACACTCACACATACACACTAATACTTTCTCCAACTTACGCATACTCCTACCTAAAAAGCGCGCCAAAAGCCTGGCCGCTATCTTTGCCCTAGTATTGGTGGCTTTCTTTACTAACACTATTGCGCTTAAGCGCGCCAAACTGCTGCAGCTGTTGGTATTAGTGCTCTCACCAAGCAGTTGTTGCTGTTAGTGAGAGTACTCTCACAAAGCAGTACAAGCAGTGTCCCTATTGGCAAAATAACTAATTGTTCTGAGGTGGCGATTTGCCTCCTCACAAAGCTCATAATGAACAATTCCTTTAAAATCACACCAGATACACAGCATTACTTGTCAGATCGAAAGCGAGCAAACCACTTCGCTGTTGTTTTTCTGGTTATAGCATCGTCTCCGTAAACTTTACAAATGTTTTCAGCAGCCTGCGACGCATTCTTATATTTTTCTAACAGAAAAGAAAAATATGACGAAAATGTTCCAAATTATCAGTAATTTTTGAATACCTCAAATTATTTTTTGGCTACCTCAAATTATATACGAGGCGTGTTCAAAAAGTATGCCGAAATTTGAATTTTCGCGGGCTACGTATATTCGAATTTCGTTTTTTTTGTGGCGTTATGTTGGTACTCATGTCTCTCACTTATGCCGACAAGCTTGGCCATTTTGAATGTTCACCTAATTGTTGACAGCTGCTTTGATCTTTGATTTTTACCTATTCAAAAAAATGCATCAAAGAACCTGTACTCTGTCCGCGACAACCAAAATTTGCTCCAGAGGGTCATAACTGGTGACGAATCTTGGGTTTAAGGCTACGCATTATCTGCAAGTTATGCGCAAAATGCGCGAAGCAATCCGCCAGAAACGCCAAAAAAACAAAATTGGCTTTTGCCACCGTATTCCCCAGATCTGGCCCCCTGTGACTTGTTTTCTAAACTGAAGAGGCCCCTGAAAGGACGACGCTACGCTACGATTGACGAGATAAAAACGGCATCGAAGGAGGGCTCAACAAGATAAAAAAAAAATTTTGTTAAAGTGCTTTGAAGATTGGAAAAACCGTTGGCACAAGTGTATAATATCTCATGGGGATTACTCTAAAGGGGACAAAATAGATATTCATGAATAAACAAATAATTTTTGAAAAAACACAAAATTGGCGATACTTTTTGAACACACTTCGTAATCAACTGATTCTTGTCAAATTTTGTGCGGTGTGTTCCCTGCTTTCGCCAAGAGAGTTAAATTCGGGCACAAAATTTCCAATAAATTAAAGTTTTAGTTTAAGGTTCAATGTATTTGCTTGTTGCATTGGCCGTATAATTTCAAGTGCAATTAGAAAGAGAGCTTAATGCGGGCTTGCATTGAGCTTTTATAAGCTTTATGTTACAGACATTTTGTGGTACTTATGTTGTAATGTTAAATGTTATGTTATAATTTTAAGAGAATTTCTATGTTAATTTACATATTGAGTACTTATGTGTAGCTTAGTATTAATGTTAATGAGTTTGATAGAGGTCTAACTTATGGTAGGTTTACATTGTTAATCTTATACTATAGGATATTTAGTTATTAGGCTCCAACATTCTCCCCCCGTTGAAAGTACCAACTTTCAAGTTAATTAAGAGGAAGAGGCGCTATTTTGTGGATTGGGCGCCGAAATGTGCCCTTGCTGGTTTTCAAATCGACGACTCTAACCTTTCCGTCGTCTCCGGAAATAGTTCGTACAACGCGAGCTAAATGCCACTGCTGTGGTGGCGCGTTGTCTTCATGGATGATGACGAGTTGACCATCCTTTATGTTGGGCTGAGCACAGGTCCATTTTGCCTTCGTTGGAGTGTGTGTATGTAGTCTCGATTCCACATTCTCCAGAATTGTTGTTTGAGATACGATACCGTCTGCCAACGGGATAGGTATCGAAGGTTAGGATTGCCGTCTTGGTCTGCGATAAGTTGCTCAGGTGCTGATGTCAGCGACGACCCTATCAGTAAGTGCGCTGGAGTAAGTGCACAATCATCATTTGGGTCGTCGGACATTGGAGCAATCGGTCGTGAGTTGAGGATAGCTTCAATGTCGATGAATAGTGTTTGCAACTCCTCAAACGTCAAGTTGGCTTCTGAGATGTTTTTAACCGCGAGTGTCTTGGCTGATTTTATGGCCGCTTCCCAGAGACCTCCGAAGTGTGGCGCTCGCGGTGGTATGAAATTGAATTCAAACCCCTTTTGTGAGCTGTATGTGTAAATGGCGTTAACAGCAGCTTGATTGAATGTCTGTTGCTGGAATTCGGCTAGTTTCGCAGCTGCGCCGACGAGGTTTGTCGCGTTGTCGCAGTAGAAGCGTTGAGGCAGCCCTCTGCGTGCAATGTTTCATTGCCAATGAACCTTCGAAGACATAAAAGAAAAGCGTTATAGCCTTTTCACACTGAGTACATTTTTGCGGAACGCGTGGGAATATGTAAATATGTGAAATAGCGATTCACACTGACAACATCAACATTTAACATCTTGCTGCCATTTTGAAAGGCTGGTTGTGAAATTATCAAAGTGCGACGAAAATTAATAAATATGGATATTAAAAGCGATTTAGCGATGGTTTTATGTAACTGTCAGCAACAGCAGCATAAATTAACAAAGATTCTTGTGACATTAGGTGAATTAGACCACGACGATGTATGCAGTGCCATGTTCATGCAAGTGCCGCGGCCGCGAACAGTTTGGATGGTTGTAAGTGCTGCTGGTAAATTAGTTACTTTAATTTACTAACTTTTCAAAATGTATATCTTAGAAGCGTTATGGCATGTTTTGGGAAAAGGACGTACCTCAAAGTACAGACACTTTTTTTAAGGAGAGCTTTCGGATGGAACGAAATATATTTTCAATGATGGTGGACAGGCTTCAAGTGTTGAAAAAAAAAGATACAAATTGTCGGAGCGCAATTCCCCTTGACAAGCGGATTGCCATTGCGTTGTATACTCTAGGCTCCGCTTCAGAGTACAGGGCAGTAGGACGGCTGTTTGGTGTTTCGCCAAACAGTGTGTGCAATATTCTGCACGAATTTTGCAAGGCCGTCATATTGGAGTACACGAAAGAGTTTATGTCTTCAAACTATCTCACGCATGAAAAAATTGATGAATGTGTGCAGGGGTTCGAGTCGCTTGGATTTCCGCAGTGTCTGGGTGCCATTGGTGAGGCAATTCATTATTTCAAAGATTTACATTTAATTACATTATCTACTTGTTTATAAGATGGATGCCACATTGAAGTGAGGCCTCTAAAAGCAGAAGCTGTTGACCACTATAACTACAAAGGCTGGTACTCAATTGTATTACTTGCCTTAGTAGATTACAGGTAAGTAATAATTATATGTCAGCTTCATCATTGTCTGATTAATGAAATTAAATTTGCAGGTATAGGTTTACTTACGTAAACATTGGATCCCCAGGTCGATGCAACGATTCCCTAGTCTACCGTACATCTTCACTTTGCAAGGCACTTGAAACTACGCCGCTGCTAGAGCAGGGGGCAAAAGAAATATGCGGTGTCAAAGTTCCAGTTTTGTTGATTGCGGACTCGGCGTTTAGGTTTTCAAGAAATATGATGAAGCCGTATCCGTTCGCAACAACATCGTCACCAAACCAGCAGAATTTTAACTACCGTTTGTCCAAGGCCAGACGAGTAGTTGAAAATGCATTTGGCCATTTGAAAGCCAGGTTTCGGCGCATTGGCAAAGGACTGGATTCACATCCCAAAAATAACAGAATGATTGTTTTGTGCTGCTGCATTTTGCACAATATACTCAATGAACACAATAGCGCAATAAATGACACTTGGAAAGTTGCCACT
>JBAMAX010003723.1:0-39093 GCA_037043745.1 Chymomyza amoena
TTGCGCCTTTAGTTCAGTAAACCATAATTAAGCATTTGAATGCAGATATTTCAGCGCCCTAAGTACCAGATACCTTGATTTACATAAAAAGGCCGTTTTATTGTCATGATAATGCTTGATTTTCTCTTAGAAACTCTATGAAGATCTGATTTAAGAGAGCGGCTCTCTTAAAGTTTTGCACATTGATTTATGAGTCTAACACTTGAGCAAAAAATCGTTTTGAGTTTTTTGAGATTTTAACTTTGTAAAACGGTTCCCAAGCTGCGCCTGTTAACGGTTTCTAAATTAATTATGTAAAGTTTTTTCAACTTAATTGCAAACGTTTTATCAAGCCCCAAAGATCTAATGATATTTAAGCAAATTTTAACAAATGTTCAATTTAATAAAATTAGTTAAACTCTTCTGATAAAACCACAAAAAAAAAGGAAAAACAACAAATAAATAAACAAAATTTAAATTGTTAAACGATCAGCCAAGACAAAAAAAAGAGTATTGTCTGGCAGTCGAAATATATTGTAGCTATATTTTGTATCTGTGTTTCCATATCTGAAACCCATAATTTTCTAAACGACACACACATATTCACTGATTTATCTTAAGTGACTTATCTAAGCAAAACGCTCGACGCTTGATTATGTTGGAACCAACTGAGGTCTGAGGGGACCCAAGATCCCCGACCCGTGGAACGCCTGCCAAGTATCAGATTCAAATTTTATGTACAACCTGCGCTGGCTTGCTTGTTTATGAAACATTTGGCTTAATAAAGTAATCATGGCCTGGTTTACGAGCACTTGTGACTGCCCAGACATTCACACAGATACGCCGACACGCTACACTCACTTTCTAGAGATACGAGTGCGTCAGAGAGCTGCTTAGGGATTTCAGTGCGTAGCAGACTCGAAGTTCAAAAAAAGTATCTTACGGATTAATGAGCTTTAATTTGCATTTATCAGTTTGTTGTGTTTTTTTAAGGTTTGGCTTCATTATGATCAACTATACAGATTTTGACATTTATTTATATTTGAATAGCGTTTAATATTGGCAGCTCTATAAGTCGAATTTATGATGCCGCGTGGGTCGATACTTTAGATACAGAGACAGACCGAGACCTACGAGAAACTAAACTTAAAAAAGAATAAATAAAGCTAATCAAATTTAATATTTAATTATTTCAAATGTTAGCACAAAACAAGAAACTTCCGCAACTTTTTGCATAAAATCACAAATATAATTTATACGCTCGACAACAACAACAACAGCAACGTGATTTTTGCTTATGAAATACATTTTTTCGATCTTTGATTTGACATGCAAATGTTGTGTTTTATAGCCAATTTAGCATTAATTACAATAATTCATATAGTTTCATTGTTTGGCTGGCATAACAAAAATATGATTATTATTTTTTTTCAATCTGCATAAGTCCGGTCCATAACACTCCAAAAACCACACCGTAGAATTGCCGCATTTTGAAAGTCCCAAAAAATATCTGTATCTGTATCTGTATCTCTATGTATGCCATTATGCTAATGAAGTGTTAATGCCTTTGACAGCCAGCTAGTCAAAGAGACTACTCACAAAAAATAAAGTTTATAATAATATAAATAATAGTAATAAAAATAAAACAAGTGGCATTTGGTAGTATGGAGTACCCTTCACCTGCTGTATTGTATTACAGCAACGACCCTGTGAGCATCTGGCACACTATTAGTAACTAAATATAGATTTTATAGACCACGAAATAATCAAAACAAACTTTAAATGGGGGTTTTTTAAATACAGTTGATAAGGTTTGTCGGAGGCAACGGTAGTTGTAAATATCTTTATAAATATCCAATTCAATGAAATAAACGTTTAAGCCAATTTAAGCCAAGTTTTTGTTAAACAACTTCGAATTCTTTAGTGTTAAAATGAGGAATAACAAAATAATTGATAAGGCGTTATAATAATGATATTTTTCATAGTGGATTTAACGTGCTTCCTTCCTAGAGCTTCAAAACTAGATCAATATCCGAGACCAACTTAATTATTTCGGCTGAGTTTAGTCAGCTAGATCGTGGATAGATATTGTTACATTGGCTCCATCTAAGCGTGATGAGAAGTTTCACCCTCAGTTCATAATCACTACATGTTATATATTTCCGATGCCCATCATACTTAGAAGAGAAGGACGACAGTATTAGCAATATTACCCAGAATCTATCAATATTCTAAAAAAGCCCTTTTTCATACTCTTCAAGTCACATCTGGGTTATTAGTAAGTGACACTGGTCATGCCGCACTTATATATTCCGTTCCTAACGCATCGATCTGCTCTAGATCAAATCTTATGATCACGGAACTTTTCCATAACAAGAAATTTGGATCTCTTCTCCCCAATCGGGAGACTTGGGCTGATTTCAGCCCCTGTGGAAACCCCCGGTGGCAACAATGGTTCACGGATGGCTCCAAAACAGAGCAGGGTGTAGGTGTTGAAATCGTTAGACCCAACACCAGAATGTCTACCGCAATGGGCATCTGGCCCAGCGTCTTTTAAGCGGAGATTCATGCAATAGAGATCTGCATCCTTAGTATTTATCTTACGGGAACTAGGGGAGCAAACATATGAATTTTTTCAGATAGCCAAGCTGCTATTAGGGCATTGTCATCCTGGAGCATCTCCTCCAGGATGGTTAAAGAATGCCATCACTACCTCAAAGCCCAGTCCGCCCGGAACAAAGTCGTGCCGGCACGACAGGGTGCCTCCACCCTGACGACATCTCCTGCGCCGTTTTGTGGTATTGGTTGGTCCACAATCAAAACCATGATAAACAAATGGGCCGCCGGAGAACATAGGAAATACTGGTTCCCCCTGTCTGCCGATTCAGTCTAAGTCGCATTTGATTCTTGCTCTTCTCATAACTTTTACTTTGACTGTATCTCCCAATGCGTCAGATGTGTTCAAACCTAGGCGTTCATAAACACGGAAAGACGGACGACGTTATTTTCGATTTCGACAAAGCTAACACAACCGCACAAGGTATAGATAGATAAGTCCAATAAGATACATCCAATTTTCACGGTAAACATTATTATCAGACATGGTTCCAACCATATATTAAAGATTTTCGTTTGACAGCCGTAAGCCCAGAAACATTGGATCTTGTAGCGGCCAGCTTTTTTCAATAAACAAGCAAGGGGACGTCGACCGACTCTGCGATGGAAAGACCAGACAATGGAGTATCTTCGTAGCCTTGAAACTACCAATTGACGCCGACATGCACAAGATACAAACAGCTGGCTAGGGATAGTCGCCGTGCACAAGAGCGATAACTGGATGTAATGGGCAAAAAGATAGAAAAGTTTCTTTTTAATTTTCTTGAACCCTTTTAAGTTTTTGGAAACTTAAGGAAAAGTTTATTTCGTTGAGGAAGACTCGATTTGATTAAAGTTCTCTCGAAACATTTTTTGGCTGAATCCATATGATACTTAGTTTAACAGACTTTAGTGTTAGTACAAAGGTACCATTTTGTTTATACAAGCGAAAGAAAACACATTTTCACATGAAAATCACATGAAGAATCTTCCATAGTCGGATGACTATTTTATGGCGGAGAGAGGGGTCGCTGATTCAGATTCTTAGAAAATTTTAAAAGCATTCCTTACACGAAAAAACAATTCTATATAAGTCCCAGGTTCAGTTAAAAATGAGCAATGGGTTACCAAGTCCAATAATGTATAGACTTAAATAAATTCAAGAATTTATATTATCTCGAATTTAAAAACAATTAAGAAAAAACGCAAACGAAAATTCATAGTGTGTTAATGTTTTAAGACTCGGAACTTGGCAACTTAATCTCCATGCAGCAGAAAATTCTTGATGCAACGAGGTATTGGCATTTGAGCAATGGAATCGGGATTATAGTTCTTCACTATGACACGGCGGCAAGAATCTTGAAGTGTTAATAAGGAATAAAGTTGTATAATACGAATTTGTTTCACTTTGCCGTATAAGTCCAATATAAGATATAAAGGACCTGCATCTAAGGGAACTTCTTTCGTAGCTGGTCCTGTGTCCACGCCGTTGATGATAAAGTGTAGCTCAGCTTTGGTGCAATCATTTTTAATTGGCACAAATAGCATGCCCACACGTGAACCTTCATCGATAGTTGGTATATAGGAGTTTTTGCTCTTCTCAGTGTTCGGGAACAACATCTTCAGTTGTGCACCCTGCGATGAGCGCATATATATGGCATCTTCAAAAATATTACGATTTTGTGATGGAGCATGGTTATTGCGACTATTTCGCTCAAATTTTGATATTGCGTATACCCAACTGTTTCCCAAACCATTCAAGTCCGGTATAGAATAATGTGGAATTCCATCGATACTTGCGGCAATTTCAGCAGGTGAATTTAGTGTTACACCCATGCGCATGCCATCACTCCAAAGGTTGTCAATTTTCTCAATCTCTACGAGAAAAATTTCTCCAGCAGCTAACGGACGTTTTGAAAATATAATACCATCAGCGTAGCTGCAGTTACGTGAAGCCACCATCGAATCACTCTCAAGTCGTATATTGGATCCATGACAGGAATGGAA
Source organism: Chymomyza amoena (assembly GCA_037043745.1). NCBI lineage: Eukaryota > Metazoa > Arthropoda > Insecta > Diptera > Drosophilidae > Chymomyza > Chymomyza amoena. The sequence continues at coordinate 4,582 of JBAMAX010003723.1, forward strand.
TCGGAGTAAACGAGGTACTTGACGTGGTAGCTTCATTGATGCAGTGGTCACGTGCTCCAATGCACTCTCATTTGTGGCAATATTCTCGCTCATTTTAAATTATTTTGTTAGTCAATTTAAATTATAAAATAAATATTATATTGCTGTGACTTTTTTTTAATGATATAATAAGTTGACACTTAAATAAAAGACAATGAAAAATTGAAAGTTTTGAAACCAATTTTAAATTCTTTGACTCAGGGTAGGATTCCAAAATGGGGTAGGACTGAATTTCAGTGACGCGCTCCTTTCATGCAGTGGAGGGATTTCCGACTATTTGGGAGTAATGGTGGGGAACCTTTCGAGACCTATAGTGGAACTGGGTACGCACCATCAACATCTATTAAGAAGTCGCGTTCCAAGATGGAGAAAGGGTTTCAACAGCAATACTGCGTTAAATTCGGGAAAGATCCCTGGAATCACTAAGGACGCCTATGGGCATGCTGCCAGCTAACCGAACTTCTGTATGGCTAACAGTTCTACTAGGGGGGTCGCTGGTTGCGGCAGCTCAGCCGTAGCGGTCAACTAGAGGTCGCCGTGCAGACTTCCTCTTGTGGTGATGCTTTCAGAGTGTCATCAAACTCATCAGAATTATTCGAAGTATCTATAAATGTATTGAATACTCGGGGCGGGAATGGCCCGACATGCGGAGGGAAGACAAGGATTTAAAGTGGAGGTTGACAGGTATCCAGAGTCCGCATATTAGAGACCGAGCTCCCCTGATCTCTTACCTACACCCAAACATTCGTGTGATAATGAGTAAAGGATTTCGTTAATACCTAGTAATGAAAAAAAATCATATAAGGAGATTCAAGAGAGTGCTAGATGATGGAACCAACACGGTGTATGTAAATATTGTAAATATACCAGATGAAAATATCGATACTGGGAAGGTTCCGTCCCTTTCATCATCAAGTATCTCATGGGACTATAAGAGCTGGAGAGAAGAGCTGTCGATTGATGAAGCTTTCTTATGCTGAAAATTTCGAGGCTACCACATTATATAGTACAATCCAACAGTTCAACTTAGTTAACCACCTTACTATAGTTAGGTAGCTGCAATAACAAATTCGAGTAGTATATAGATGTATGTCCCAACCAAGAAACTCCATCATTCTTATTCCACTTTTATTTATAAAGCTAGAGCTACGAAATTTGGGAGGTAATTTTATTTAAGCACAGTCAATAACGTGTTTTTGCTGAAAGGCAAAGTTATTCTTATATAAAAACGGAATCATCTAATCTAAAACTCAACCATTTCAACAAATATCAATTTTTTAATGAAACAATATATTTGACACCTAATTTAAAAACATTCCGACGAATGAAAAAATTATATTTAAAAACATTTATAAGATGATGGAATTAACTCACAGATAGCTGCTATTTGCATAACTGGACATTTCGTGCCCAACTGCTATTTAACACCCAAATGAATATAAAGAAATCGCTCCTAACGTGTCAAATCCCAAAAAGACTCAATTGAAAATCAATCTATCTCACACACAAGATACAAAAGTAGCTAAAGTTGCTGAAAATTTATGCACAACACACACAATTCACAGCTCAACTACTTAAGAGGTCTTCTGGGCTACTCGGATACTCCAGCTACCCGGGCACTATGGATGAGTGTAAAGCGTAAACCCTGGAGTGCCACTTACAAGCCAAAGCGAAGACAATTGCGTGTTTGCCGGACTTAATAACAAATTCGCACATCAAATGCCACAAAAAGACTCTATCAATGTAGTCTGGGCTGGGATAAACCCTTGAGCTGGCTGCCTGCACAAAAAAGGTAAAAATTGAACCAAATTTTAGGCCCGGTACCCACGATTGGAATTCACTTATTGTCACCTGAAGGCAGTCAGGCAGGCAACGACCGTCGGCAAGGTGCTAAATAAGTTGCGAACTGGGATTGGAACTGGGTCTGGGTCTGGGATTGCTTTGGTTTTCATTGGTACGTTTGGGCTGCCGTCTTTGGCTCAATCTAAATATCTTAATCTTAAGTGCGTGTGTGCGTGTGTAAGTGTGTGTGTTGTTGCCTGAAATTGGCTTTGACTCAAACTGGATTTGGGTGTTTGTTAGTGCGTAAGCTTTTTGATAGAATTGAACGATTAGAAGTCCATAAAGCGACAAAAACATGACAACTTACGCGTTCAACACAGCGAAGCAGTCGCTGTTGCCATTGCCGCAACATACAACAACTCCAAAGGATTAATGATGCTCCCAAATTCAAGACAAGAGGCAACAAAATCAAGTCTGGCAGTCACTCAGTCTCCAAGTCTGCAGCAGCTCGTTAGTCGTTTTTGGTCAAACAAGATTGCTGCAGCAGGAAAAAAAAACCAAACCCAAAAACAAAAGCGAGTTACCAGCGAGATGGTGACCGACTATGAATTGCCCTCTAATCTTGGTACCAACACCTACGTGATATGTTTCCCTACGCAGATCCTCAAAGAATGGTTAACCCAGAAACTTGATTCGTCATCTAAGAAGCTCCGGGCAGCCGTATAGCAGTTATTGGATGCTGTCTCATCCTCATGCTCAGCTGCGGCAGAAAACGTGATGGGGAACGTGCAACCTCTCAACCAAGTTGCCTATGTTGCAGTTACAACGCCTACCACCCTCCTAGTCCTGTTTTTATGGAAGCCCAGGATTCGTTTTGGTTCATACCTCTGCCAAAGTGCTCGGGAGATGCGACAACCGAATACCATGTCCCATTCTCTTTCCGCCAGTGCTCTAGTCGTCTCCCCGATTTGCGATAAGACGTCCTGTAATGGTATTTTTATGTCCGTAACCGCAAGGTGTTACTTGGACTTCTATCCATGTCCGCTTGTTAGATTGCGTATATCTTCGCTTAAAAACGCTACACCATTCGGGTAGGTGGAATGAAAGCTTCGTTGAAAGCTCTTCAGAGCAGATGCCTGCACCTGTGTGATACTTTCTCCAATGCCATCCATGACCAAATAGTGGTTTTCTAAATTTGGTCCGCAATGAGACCTTTCATGAAGCAGAAGATATTTAGAGTAACTGAGATTGGGTTATTTTATACATATGGCATCCACTAGATGATTCATAAACCAATTCTATTCAATTTTCATCCAGTGAATCGAAATTGCTGGAAGGAAAGATTGGCTCAGGCTCTAATTTCACTTCCAAATTCTTCTGGGTTACCAGAAGCACAATATAAACCGGCGTTATTATGACTTATGGTCCCACTCAGCGACTAACATCCTCAAAGTATCCTGGTTCACCTTTGACTGTATCTGCGAGTTTGTCATCATACCAAAGACGTATGTCAAAACTAAGCAGGTATCACTCGAATGTCGGATTTTATAAAATGTTAAAAACTCCTAAAATAACGATATGTATTTTTCCTCGGAGATCAAGTTGTTGGAAAGATGTCCACACAGATCTAAGCCCGAATAAACGTTCTGATTTAGTCTACCATGTTCTCTCTCCAGCCTATTTCAAAAACCACACACTCACTTGACCCTTTGTTTATTATAGGGTATACAAAAGAGTAGCGTATAAGTTGTATATCAGCGCTGGGCGCAGCAGTCAGGGCAAAATAATCGCCACGATCATCGTCATCGTCATCAGCTTGCTGTCTACGTTGTTGTAGCTGTATTTGTGCCTGGGATTAAGCCCCGACCCAGCCAGACCAAGCGTCGTCGTCGTTGTCGTCGCTGCAGAGTGTCACCAGGCAGCGAGCTCACCAAGGTGCATTGTACCCCAGTGCCACAATCATTGTGGACGCAACATTGCGGCCCATTTAAAATGCGCACAAATAGTTGCGCATGCGCGCAGTTAATCTCGGACTTAGAAGGCTGCGCCTGCGTCGCTCTGTCTGCTGGAACGCTTGTTAGTGGGCCGCTTGTAGTCTTGTCCGCGCTTTGGGACGGACTAGACCGAGTGACTGACGGATCGGACTTCTGGTTACGTTGGCATTTCTCGCACCACTCGGGGCTGTGGCTTTCGTCGGCCTGGCACTTTGGAGTGATGGAAAGTGACGCGTTCATGTTTTGTGTCATTTCGCTGCCATTTGATGTATTGTGACAAACATTCTTGGACGTCTGACAGGCAGTCAGTGGAACAGAGGGGGCCGTGGCAGGGCTGTCTGTTCGAGCTTTAAGTTTATTTCATGTATCACGTTGTCTGTAAAGTTACTGAAGTCCAAAAGCCGAACCAGTTAAGAGGCTAACTAACAAAACTTTATGAGCAGGGTTAATCTTTGTTCAGTTTATGCAGTGTGTAGTTTATAAAATCTTTTGAAATTCTCGCATATTTAGTTTTATGGATTATTTATAACCATTTTGATATTTACTAGTCTAGCATCTTAAATGTGCAGTAAATGCATATTTTGAATTTGAAGAGCTTTATTAGTGAGCATTAGCGCTTATAATAAGCTATAAAAAGCAACCTTACTCAAAGACCCCACTTCGCTAAGCTTAATCTTGGTATAAGACCATCCATAATCTTCGTTCAATTTTTATTTTTTTACTGAAAGGAATTAAGAGATCCATCACACCATCATTCAAAGAAACTTAGCTCAAAAAAGTTCATAATGTACAGTTTTTTTAGAGGTTATTTTCAATAAGCCTCTTGTTTGAGTCGCAAAATGGCTTTTCTATAAAATGCGGTAGAATGAACAGTTGGAAGTTTGGAAGAGATACTTCGAAGCTACACTAAATTCCTATAATAGCCCCAATGAGAATCTTCCAATCCGAAGGAGACATAAATAAAAACTAGCCCTCCCACACCAGACGAAATTGAGAGTGCAATTAACACCCTGAAAAAAGGCAAAGCTTCGAGAGCAGATAAAATCGCCATTAAATGCTTCCAAGCGAATGCTCACATGAATTGGCTCTAACAAGAGGGGTATCTCTCTCGTGCTAACAATCATGAAAATCGTCAATCAGATCATACTAAGCCGCATTTCCGAGCCACTTAACAACGTTCTACGTAAAAATCAAACTGGCTTTCGCCCTCAAAGATCTTGAATAGATCTAATAAACACTGTACGTATTATCGTAGAGCAATCCGAGCAATTCAACTCCACGTTACATTTAGCTTTCATAGATTTTCTGAAAGCGTTTGACACCTTTGACAGGGAAGCAATTTGGGTAGCACTTCGAGCTAAAGGGATTTCAGATAAAATTATCAATTTTATAAAAGCGTCGTATACTGGGTAATCAAGCCGAGTTCTTGAATGCAATAGCGGTGTGAAATAAGGATGCACACTGTCACCCTTGCTCTTTATCACCGTTTTTGATTTGGTATTTGAAGCAGCTGAATTAAATAGTTTTGGAATCAATTGGAAATTTAATCGTAAGCTAGTAGATCTAGTATATGCGGATGATGTTATTCTATTTTCTTCCTTCTTTTCTTCTTCAAACCCAATTAGATTAACTCACCAAAGAAGCCTCAAAAATTGTTCTTAAGATCGACTGCGCAAAAACGAAAAATTTGCGGGTAATCCCCACTAATACAAGCGCCCTTAGTATCGACAACTTGCATATTGAAATCGTAGACAAATTCGAGTATCTTGGAAGCCATGTAACATCATCCGGAGAAGCATTGGACGATGTAGACTGCAGAATTCGTAAAGCCAGAGCTGCCTTTGGACAACTAAATAGATTCTGGCGAGAACCGAATACTCGGCGAAAAGCCAAAATACGAGTCTTCAACGCATGCATCAAGTCGGTGCTGTTGTATGGTTCTGAGACATGGTTCATTTCCAGAATTATTGTCAAGAAGCTCCAAACATTTGTCAATCGATGTCTTAGAAGCGTATGACGTATATGGTAGCCCCGAACCCTTAGCAGTGTGCGCCTTTGGGAACTTTGCGAACAAAAACCAATCGTATTTGAAATTGGCACAAAGATTATGATGAGATACCTGAAATGGAACCCATAAGGCAATCGATACAGAGGCAGACCTAAAACGACCTGACGCAGGACGTTCAACCGGGAGGAGACCGGGAAATCCAACATCGAGCTTCGAGCAAGGGCGCGAAACAGAGATCATTGGAAATCCTATGTTAATAGCTTATGTGAATGAAATTACGAATATGTCCTTAATAATAATAATAAATTGCGTTAAGAAAAAAAACAAACTCCAGTCTATTCTTAGTTTAGAGCTTATTTTATGGTGCGTCTGGCCTGATTGTTAAATTCTTATAGATGCTCTCGATTTTCATTGGATATCTCGTTCTAAAAGAATCAAGCAGAGTACACAGGCTTTTGTCAGGTTAAGCGACAAGAAGCTACTTTTTCGGGTTGATTACCTTATGGCGTCTAGGCATAGGAATTTTGCTATGCAGGAGTGGTCCGAGGACTCTTCCCAGGAATATCTCAGCTAAAGCTAATCTGTTTGTCGGCTGATGGATCCGTATTTTGACAAATAATTTCTTGTTCTTCAGTTAAAGGTGCAGAAGATTGTGCAGAAGATTGTGCAATTATAGTCGGTATGCGAGACTCTGTCGAATGACTGTCGGATATCCGGTAAAACTACTTTGTAGATTTTCTCTCTCCTCTGATGCTCAATGGTACTGTAACCAGATCTCAAACGGATTGGCGGTAGGATTTTCATTAAACCAAGAGTCTATCAGTCTTTCCAAAGCCTTTGACACTAAATATCTGAGACTCATTAATCGGTATTTTTTAAATTTGGGCAGGAACTACTGCGAAATAAAAAGTAAGCTTGAGTGTTTGAACTGTATAGATGTTTGTCTGTTCGCTCATAACTTCTAAAAAGCTTATCATAATTGGCAAATCGGGTATCGTTGGAAGCGTATTGATCCCCCGCTGGATATAGACATTGAGACGTCACTTAAATTTGAATATTGCGCACTTTAGGGAACATGAAGTCAAGGCTGCGAGGACAATAACTGGCAAATTTTGAAAATATATTTTTAAACCTCAAAATTATGATTTTTTTTTATTTTTCTGGCAAGACCTTGCCTAGAATTTTAACACCCGGTTCAACTGACTAAGGCTAACCAAAAAAAACTAACTAAATATCGAAATCAGGATGATTTTTTCTTATTCCATACTTAATTCTGTAACATAACTTCTGTGGAAAAACATAGCGTATGACGGAAATTAAATTTGCGGGGTAAATACCTCTAAACACGAAATATAAAATCAATCTTGCAGTTTATTTGCGAATCATGGGAATATTTTGGCAACTCTTTAATCTCAACCTTTATAATGCGACAAAAATGTTCTACAATTCAATATTAAATCTTTTTTCTTTATTTAGATGTCTGCAACTTTAAGCATTCCTAGCTCCAGGGAACTCAAAAATTACATTTCTCTGAGCATCAATAAACAAAGTTTAACTTTAGTAATTTTTAGCAAATAAACTGATAACATTTTCACAAATTGTAAATTCCATGTAATATTGTAATTTACATAAATAACACTTGAATTGATTTTCCAATTAATTTATTTCATGCCCAGCAAAGCTTCCGCCTGATCCAAAATCAAATTTGATTACGCATATGGTCATGGGATATGGGGGATATGGTAACGAACAAAAACAACAATATCAGCAATACCAAAAACATGATAATGGTCAACCCAATGATAGAATAAACAATACGGTTGGTCAGTAACAATGCGAAAACGATAAACGAGAAAACCAATTTACAATTTTATTATATTTTCACACCAGTTACCAGATACAGATACAGATACAGATACAAACAAACAACAAAATGGCCGAAATCAGACAGAGTAAAAGAAAGCAGACAGAAAAACCAATAAAAATCGAAATTGTCGCATGCGAAACGACGCGGAATTGAATGGGAATCAATTTGCTTTCGAATCATTGAACAAATTGAAAAAGGCATAAGCATAATACACACACACATATGCAGGATAAGACCCAAATGTGAACAGATATTCACACACAACAACGAGGGCAGGCTGAAGAGTCATCGGGCAAACTTGAAAATCACGTTGGGTATCATTTTTACCAACTAAAAAAACTTCCAAAGTTTCAGTTATCTGTATCAACCCGCCAAAGTTGGGTAGGAACTAGGATTAAAAGACAATTCGACGATATATATGGGGGTTCTGTACTGTTAATACCAAGTTATTAAAATTAGACGCTATCAACTACTAAATATTGGACAGCCGAATTAAATGAGGACGAAACCAAGGCAAGAATTCGTGAAGGTGTGTAGGTTGATGCGATCTTATCAGTGGCGGATTTATCGTATAGGCAACATAGGCAAAAGCCTAGGGCGGCAGAATTAAAGCGCGGCAAAATTGGAGTCACCTGAATTTAAAAAAAAAAAACAATTTTAGTGAAGAATTCAATCAATACGAAGAGAAATCTATCTCTATTTCAACAATTCAGGAATACAAAGCACTCAGGCAGCGTCTAAGGAATCAGAATCTACAACCTGGTTAAAATAGAGACAATAGTATCCAATTGAGTGGACGTGACAACTTTCGTGTCTACACATTTAACGATACCTTGGATCGTACATTGACAGAATTGACACAAAGACGTAAGGCATATCAAAAAATCTATTCCAAATTTTTTTTCATCACTGATATGAGGAAACCCTCTAGGGCTCGAGCTTCCAAAAAGGGCCCCGTCATCAACAGACTTTACTGAGAAGCCAACTCTAAAGAAGAGAGCTCTATCCGACACTTACGAAGAACACGCTACCCACAGGCAAATAGATGGTTAGGGCTAATGAGAGAGAAGGAGAATGAAGAAAGGGCCCAGGGCCCGGGATTCCAAATGGGTCTTTGCCATCGATGGACTTCACTGAGAAGCCAAAATTAAAGTTTATGTCAAAACACTTAAGAAGTCGACTCTAGCAACCAAGAAATTATGGCCAGAGATGATAAACGGGATTGAGCATAAACAAATCTACCCTGGCTTGCTTATATGAGATAAAAAAAAAATTGGAATTCGACATACAATAATTCTTCGAAACTTGAATCACTCTATGGCTATTTTATAAGGCATGTAAGCCTTAGTTCTGGCGCGGAAATTGGTTTCAACGGCTCTTGTTAAGGCAATATATGTTTTTGATGTCTTTATAAGACTATATGAAAAATTATAACCGGGTAATAGTCAATGTAATAACCCAAATTATAGGAGAGGAAGTGTGTCGGCTGGGGCGGTTAAATTTTATAAGAGTAAAAAAATTTCGATCCTAAGAAAACTATCTAAAAAAGAGGTATTCTAGGAGTGTGCGTCAAGTTTTTTATAGAATTGTTGGGAATTTTTGCATATTGACGTAAAATGATTTAATGGTGTAGATTATAGAGGGACTATTCAAGATGAATTCATTTTGTTCACCAAAATCACATAATTCTAATACGACATTTAGTAACTCTATCTTAAATATAAAAACGAGAATATTGATTATAGTTGCAATTTATGAGAAGGGGGTCGGAAATATATACATTACATATTTGTTGCAGGTATATGTCCGATATTAAAGAATCTGAGTGGTTTTTTTCGACAACATTTTATGAATTGCGCCATAAATAGATCGCATAATCAGCCCATTTTCTGATTTTGGTCTTCTTTCGTCAAAACAAATGTACTTCACAAAAAAAATGTTAAACAAAATTGCTACATCTCTACAGGTCTGATTACTTATCAACCCACCCTCGCACAGCCATAAGTGCGCAAGTACAGCAAAGTGCTGAAATTGCTTGCAAAACAAATAAACAACAACAAAGGGCAAAACGTTGTATCTGTAAACCGAAAGTCTCCAAGCTGTAGATACATAACTGGCTGTGTCTATATCTGCGCTCTCGTCTACTCGATGCTCGTAGCCATAACCATAGCCAAAGCCGGAAGTGATGCAAAAGTGTTATTGATCCTTAGCAGCTCATATGTATTTGGGTGGAACCCAAACGAAATGCAAACAAGCTGATGCCACATTGGAGCATTGGAGGTGGTGGGACGTGGTATCAGCTCCTAACTGGCTGCTGCTCGGCTTTGGTGCGATTATGTTTGCGCAGCCATCTTGATTGGCAATGTTATAAAATAAATACACTACAAGGGAGCCAGCATACGGGATATACTACGGAACTACCCAACGGAAGCTCATGGCGCGTTGTGTGCGTCTGTGGCGGGGACAGAGGCGGAGGCTGGCTGCTCTAGGGGTGGTTGGCAAGCCATTGGATTAGTGCGCTTTGCCTGGGGCAATTGCTGTGGGACTTAGTGACATGTTGTTGTTGTTCTTGTTGGATGATGATGCTGGTTGCTGCTCTGGCTATGGGTTCTGTTACTGCTGGCTTATTGGTTTTGGTGCGGAAGGATAATGTCAACGGCTGACTGTTTGCTAAATTGAGCAGCGTAAAGTGCGACATCGACAACAACAACTGGGAACAACAACAACAATATCGACTTGGAGCAACCCAACCAAACACTGACAATGGCAATAATAATTTTGCAAAATCGTTTGTCATTTACGCATGGCAAACGGTTTTGAAAGTAAACACAAACAAAACAGTCCAAAGGAGCAACGGATAAAAGACAGCCCTTCGGTCTGGAATTGGTTTTTTGGGGGTAGCAGCACCCCAGAGATACTATATTTATATCAGCATATATATTATATATATATACACTACATATAGCATCCGCTGTTGGCAGGCAATTTTGTGACTAATGTTTGTTTAGCTGTCGTTGCGCATTTGTCGTTCCCTTAATCCTAATCCATAAATATGGCAGTCTATTACTTAAGGCAGTCGGTGAGAGAGCAAGGACCCTGCGGATAATCAACTTTTGGATATGGGTCTTCAAGCTGCAGGTTCTTTATGCAATTGAGCAGGAGGTGTTGGTGATATCTTGAGGCAGGGGTAAAGGGGGAATACTTTCTTTAATTTGGAGGGCTGTTAAGAAGCGTTGAATGGCTTCATGAAGTAATCAATTTTTGAATAGATTGGCTTATTAGAAAATAGAGCAAATAAACTTGGTTACTAGAACCAACTAGAAGAAAGCGTGGAGGTCGAGTAAGTATTCACCCACCGGCCCAGTTTTGCGTTGTATTCCATTAATTCCTTCTTAGTAGTTCCTGGAAATTTTATAAAATCTGGTTTTACTGTTCCTGCAGTCTTCAACTGGGCCCAATTCTTTCCCTCTGAATAGTTTTTAGCAAACTTGATTCAAATCAATTTATTACCGTTTAAAGTTAAACCAGGAAGAGTTAATAATTGAAGTTGTCTGTGTGTCTCAAGGTTCTCAGGGGAGCCCCATTCATTTTTATAAGAAAGATTTTAAAATGGGTCTAAGATTTTGATGTATTCTTTTGTAGATTATAGAATTGAAAATAAGGTGGGGGAGGGTTCACAGAATTTTTCAGTAACACCAGAATTTTGAGTGGGTCCCAATAGTTCACTTTTAATGGCTTCAAATAAAGAAAAGGGGTTTTCAACGCACCCGCAGTTTTCCTTGGGACCAGATAGTTTAGTGGAGTGTCTTTCTCAATAAAGATTTGACAAAATCTGTATTTTTTGTACGAAATCTATTTCTTGATCTTCAAAATTATAAAGAGAGAATATTAATGTGTGGGGTTGGAGTGTTTTCACCGATCCCGGAGTTCCCGGAACAGGTACTTTAGAATTTAGAATAATTCTGCACAATCTCTATTCTGAATTTAATTGTTTGAAAAGAGAATTATGGTTGTGGCGGGTTGGAATCTTTTTTACGGGACTCGGATTTATGCTAATCGCCAAAAAAAAGTATTTTTTCAAATTCAGATGGCTTTAATTTGGAAAGACATCCTAGAACACAAAGAAACACGGATTTCAAAAATCCTAAGTTTTTTTTAATAAAAAGCAATACAAAACCGCAGCTAGAAAATTACTCGGAATGAACAATAAGGACTTCAGCATATCTTACTATTAAAGAAACTTGGAACTAAATAATAAATTCTTCTCAACTTTTGGTTCCATGGGAAAATTCGAAATAAGACGGAATCTCGCTGTACTGTAAATTTTCGATTATGATCTTAAAATGAGTTTTCACTAAGAGTAAGGCACACATTGAATTATAATAATTTGGTACAGTCGAGGCGGTGCCCGACAGTGGAATACGCTTTACATTTTCTACTAAGAAAATCGAAAGTTACGTCAAAGAAGCTATTTAAAGTATCGGGTTTTTCAATAGAGACGCAACAAAAGTCAACCGCTCTCTTGACATTTCTCTTCAATAAGGTTTGCCATTTCATCATGGAAAGATATACGAACCAACAACGAGTCGAAATTACTAAAAATTAGTACTGAAATTCGGAGTCAGTGGCCTCAACTTTAAGAGAGCTACGTCCAATTTATGGTCGTCATAATTGTCCTGCCAGATCAACAATTGAGCGTCTAGTGGAAAAATTTGAATCCACAGGCACAGCACAAAATGTTCCCGTGCCAGTGAGATAAAAAAGGGCCCGTGGTGTCGAGAATATTGCTGCCGCTAGCGCATCAATTGAGGAAGACCCAAATCAGTCTCTCACACGTCGTTCTCAAGTGTTGGGCATCTCTGTGACGTCGTTGTGGCGAATTTTGCGAAAATATCTTGGCCTACATCCTTACAAGATCACCAGAAGCGTCATATGATCGTGAATTGGGCTGAGCAACAACTTAAAAATGATCCGGATTTTCATCGAAAAATTTTCTACACCGATGAGCCTCATTTCTGGCTGAATGGCTTCGTCAATAAGCAAAATATGCATTATTGGTCAGGCAGCAATCCACACGTACTCCATGAGTCACCATTGCATCTCGAAAAAAATTTCGGTTCGGTGCGGTTTATGGGCCGGCGCCGTCATTGGGCCGTACTTCTTCCGTGATGATCAAGACCGGCACGTTACTATAAATGGGAATCGCTACCGCTCAAAGATAACCGAATATTTTTGGCCCGAATTGGATGATATGGACTTGGACAATATGTGGTTTCAACAGAACGGCGCCGCAAGCCACACAGCGAATTTTGGTGGACGTGTTATCTCACGAAATGGCCCAGTCAATTGGCCGCCTCGACCATGCGATTTGAAGCCGTTAGACTATTTCCTGTGGGGCTACGTCAAGTCTTTGGTCTATGTCAACAAGCTAGCGACGATTGATGAACTTCGTACGAATATCGAACGTGAAATTTCAGCAGTATCGGCCGATTTATGCTTGAAAACCGTCGAAAATTGGGTACAGCGTCTGGACTTCTGTAACCGCGCCCATGGTGGCCATGCAAAAGAAATCGAGTTCTATACATAATGCCATCGAATGTACTTTCAGAGGAATAAAGAATTTCATTGATATCCAAAACCGTTTTTGTTTTATTTAAAAAAACTTTTGTAGCGCTCTTATTGAAAAACCCTTTATATACAAAAAATCTGTTGCTTTCTAAGTTGAACAGTATGACTGTTAGGGGTGTACCAATAAATTGTATGCCTACTGTAAATACAGGAATGGAACTCAATGTCAAGGCAAATGTCAGCATAATGGCTTAATGTGAAGTTTTTGCAAACTAATTATATTAAAAAAATTGTAATATGTTTCGATATAAATAAATATGTAAATAAGTAAGTTAAAAATGTTAGGAACAACTCTTTTAACACTTGCACTTTTCTATGTAAATAAAATGTATAAAAATAGAATTATATGGCTAACTCACTCGCACTTGCAAAATTGTTTTTACTTTTTAATGTTTCGATGTAAATAAATAAATATGTAAATAAGTAAGTTAAAAATTTTAGGCACAACTCTTTTAACACTTGCACTTTTCTATGCTAGTTAAATGTATAAAAATAGAATAGTAGGCTTACTCACTCGCACTTGCAGAATTGTTTTTACTCCCAACGAGCAAACGTTTTTACACTTGTTGCTTTTATATACATACATATGCACTTATGTATGCAGATACACTTGTTATTATATACACATATTTAGCAGCTTTGATTTATATAACATAGATTTTAAATAATTTTACAGCACTTGCACTTTACAATAACTTCTTGCACTTTATATTAACACGCACAAAAAAAAAAAAAAAAAAAAAAAAACGCGCACACATATACATATTATACATATGCATACATACATATTACCGACGCACACCAAGAAATAATTTTAGCCCGATTTTTAACGACTTTCACTTTTAAAACTTGGATATAAGCACTTGTATAATATATAAAACACAATTTAAACAAAATAACACTTCTTGCACTTTATTACATAACTTTGTTACAATTCAAAACCAAAACACAGACACAAAAAAAACAACAAAAAAATTGAGGCTCCGCTTCAACGTTTTGAGCCATCATATTAAACACTAACACTTTTGCCATTTTTGTTGGCACTTATGCAAAATATTTAAAAACTTCTCGCTTGTTGCAACGCATAAATAAACAAAAAACTAAATAACAAATTCTTATACATATGTAATTTATATAAACACGCGCGCAAAAAAAACAACAAAAAAACACACACACTTGCCGACGCACACCGACTTATACATATGTATATAATTATAGCTCACTTTTTAACTTGCACTTGCACTTTTAATAATTGGATGTAAGATAATATATTAAACATAGAACACATTTTAAACAAAATAACACTTTTTGCACTTAATTAAATAACTTTAGTGCAATTCCAAAAACGATAAACACAAACACAAAAAAAAAAAAAAAATTGAGGCTCCACTTGAATAAAAATTTGCAGCCTTCATATTAAGCACTAACACTTTTGCTATTTTTGTAAACTATTAGCACTTAAACAATATATTTTATTTACTTATTTATTAGTTAAACACTTTTACAATTGTTGCAACGCATAAATAAATAATTGCACAATTCATATCCGCGCTTAAACATTTATTTGCCGTACATTTTTACCGCACTTTTTTTCTAGGGTTGTCAAATAGACGCAAAGTTGCTTAAGCCATAGGACAAAATTTATTTTCTTATTGAGAAGTCAGCAGCTGGTAAGCCTGTCACAGAGTGCGAAAGGAGAGCAAAAAAACAGAGGCTTAGCTAGTGGGGCCCAGCTGCCAAGCCCTCGTGGTTACAAAAGGGCTACGCCATTGCTGAACGAAAATGAAATCAAAGTAAATGCAAAGTAGATGTAACTGACTCGGTTCTGACAGGTCGCGCGCTGCAGTTTTATTTAAAATTTAAATGTTTTTGCGTTGCCAAAAAGTGTTAAAATATGTTTAAACGGCTTATGATATTATGGTCAACATTTGCTATTAGTTAGCCAAAATGTGCAATTGTTTAAATCGTCAACTAAAATAAATAAATTAAAGTGAAAAAAATTGTAATTGTGTTAGTATGCGTGGGTGCAAGAGTGCGCGTACAAATTGTTTTTGTTTTTTGTGTTAAGAGCGATGAGCGTAAGAAAGGGCTCGCTCTCTCACTTGCTCTCAGTGCTAATATCAAAGATTGCTCTCCTTCGTTTTTATTTGATCCTATTTTCGTTTTGTGCATTAGAGGCAATACATGCAAGCGGCGAACCAAATATGAGCGTGTATATGTAAAGAGTAAAGTTTACTCTATTGATTTGTTGTTGATCCTATTTTCCTATTGTCATATTCTTTTTGTTAACGGCAAAAAGTGTAAGCAGCGCTGCTTAGCTGCTTTGTTGTTGTTTTTTTGTAAAGCATTTTTATGCACTACTATCTGAGGGTAGAAGAGTACATTAATTTTGTGAAGCAAAATGTTTTTGAATACAAAGAAAATGGCTGACACACGTGATGTGTTAATGATCTAGTGCCAAATAAAATAAAATAAAATAAAATAAAATAAAATAAAATAAAATAAAATAAAATAAAATAAAATAAAATAAAATAAAATAAAATAAAATAAAATAAAATAAAATAAAATAAAATAAAATAAAATAAAATAAAATAAAATAAAATAAAATAAAATAAAATAAAATAAAATAAAATAAAATAAAATAAAATAAAATAAAATAAAATAAAATAAAATAAAATAAAATAAAATAAAATAAAATAAAATAAAATAAAATAAAATAAAATAAAATAAAATAAAATAAAATATAATATAATATAATATAATAAAATAAAATAAAATAAAATAAAATAAAATAAAAAAATAAAATAAAATAAAATAAAATAAAATAAAATAAAATAAACTAAACTAAAATAAAATAAAATAAAATAAAATAAAATAAAATAAAAATATAAAAAAAATACTCGCAGAGAGTAAGCATTTCGAGCTCATTCCAAGCAAAAAATAAATTTAAAAAAAAATAAACAGGAAGGCGTGCGTTTAATATTATTTTACTTTGTCAAGTTAACAATTTAAATAATAAACAGAAGGATTATGGAGGTAAGTAAAAATTAATTTTATACCTATATTTACATATATATGTACGCACAAAATATTTTATCTTATGTAAATACGTACATATAAAAAAATGTGGTACAGTCGAATTACATTAAAGGAGCCATTTAAAGTATTTGGGGAAGTTTCAAGTTGATATGTTGAGGGGTTGGGAGGTCCGCATCGATAAAATTTGGATGAAGATATGTTCATTAGAGCCACATGAATCTGAAACGGCTTACCAAAAATTGTGATTCGAAGTCACTTTTAACCATAAAACGTCAATCAGATTCTCATAGACCATGAATATATATATACTATAAATACCCGAGTGCCAAAATTTGCTCCGTAGAATAATCTTTAAAATATACAACTGCAAACATTCAAATCCACCCTATAAATCTATTTAAGCGCTACGTAGTATGCAAAGCTTTATTGCTCTTGAGCTTAGTCATAACATAGAATATTATTAATATATGATATTATACCAAAATAGAACACGATTAACGCAAAATTATGTCTAATGACCCGCTGCTCACTTCCTTATTAAAACTATATATTAAACATATAAATTATTTATTAATAGTTTATCACGTGCCGCTAATGACTGCCCACCCCTCTTGCCGTAACTTGATATGTGCTTAGAAAAACATTTTAAAAATAATTATAATGATTTATATTTAACAAAAAAATCTCGAATAATGAGCCAAAAACAACGCCTACAAATTCAAAATAAATTAAGTTGAAAACATATTATAAAATTTATATACGCATTTTTATGATTTATATGACAAATCTGCAAAATTAAATACAAAAAAAAAATATTTAAAAATATGTAAAAACTGTTAAAGAGAAAAGCCTTCAAAATTAATTTCCTGTCATTAGGAGTGAATTGTGTTTTACAATTTTTGGTGTGGCAACAATAAAATGTTTAAATGGGCACAACTTTGGCTTTAGATCATGTTTCCAACAACAGCAACACCTAAACAAGCCATAAAACAGCACCAAATAAAATGAGAAAAAAATGGAAATCTTTTGGAGCGATGTTCCGATTGTGGGATACACTGCAGTCATATAATAGATATGCGTTTATTTTAAATGGATAAGCTGAATGGTAAGGTTTTTATTAAGGAAAATAGATTAAAAGGTTAACCCTTTTGTTTTATTAGGCTTACATGAGTTAATATGTCAAAGTTGGTGGCTTTACCTAAAATAAATAGTGTTGGAAATTTTGAAAAAGTTATTGAATTGGATGTTGTTGATCAGGACAAATGAACTCTTTTGGGATTTTAGGCTCAATTTTGGTAACTTTACCGAATACTGAGTTTTTCAAATTTTTTGAAAATTTTATATGATTCTTGATGATCTCACAAAAGTCTGCATGCCAAACTCAGTGGCTTTTCCCGGAATAGTACTAGAATCTTTGCAATATTTAGCATGCGCTCGCGCAGCTAACGCACGGGCATTAGCTGTCTGTAAGTTAGCTAAATGACAGTTTAGGGTATTGTTTACAAGCGCACGAAAGCATTTTGTCGTGAGTAAACGCGAAAAAAAAATCAGTAATGGATTTCAAACGTAATAGTGTAGTTGCATTATATTTAGCTGGAAAATCACAACCAGCGATTGTTCGTGAGCTCGAACACCTTAAAGTAAATAAAGTTTTCGTTTATCGCACCATAACTCGTTACAATGATACTGGTAGCATCGCGAAACGTCATGGAGGTGGTCATCAAAAGACTGCAACGTCACGTGAGATGGTTCAAAAAGTGAAGAAGCGACTTGAGCGAAATCCCCGACGAAGTGCCAATCAAATGGCGAAAGAACTGAAAATATCTGACCGTAGCATCCGTCGCATACTGAAAAATGATCTCAAGGTCAAGCCTTACAAGATCCAAAAGGCACATGATATCATACCGAAGCAGCAACAAGTCAGACTTGAGAGAAGGTGGCCATATTGAGCGAAAGTAAATTGTTTCTAAATTTCGTATTATTTTTACACATTTTGTACCTTGAATTGAGTAAAGGTAATTTTCCAAAATGAATTTATGGCCTTTTTAATTGGTTACACTTCGAGTGCCGGACCCTGTAGTCTGCCGACTTTAATAGCAAGTTCAGACTAAATGGTTTTTATAAAGGCTTCTGTTCTGAAATATTTAAAATTGGACCATGCTTAAAGACATTATCAGACTAAAGGAATATGAAATTGGAAACAATAGGCAAATTATTTCTGAACGAAATTTTTTTATCAGGGTTTTCAAATTTATAGTAATAATACAAAAACATTTGGTGAGCTGAAGAAAATGATCGTTTACAATATTGGCAGAGTGTTCAAAAATCGACCCTTATAGCAATATCGAAGAGAAAAATATAATTTTCTAATATATTTTTTTTTTATTTCGACCCGTACAGTCCCCATTATAGATAAACAGCGCTTTATTAGAGTTTCTTGAAAGGTGAGTCTAAAATTGATATATTATTGAGTTTTTTTTTTTAAGTTTTTGTCCAGTGTTGACGATTCAAGTCTTGAAGCTGTGTCTCGTTTCAATCTGATGGCTGCAAAATTCTTGAACGGTAGAACGGGGTCTGATATTAGCATAACTAGACAAAATTCATAATACTAGTGAGCCCGGCAGACGTTGTCCTGCCAAACTTTTTGAATACTCTTAAAGTAAGTGAACATCGTAAGATTTTCTAGTTAGCTTATCTGCAAAAATATAAGATTTTTAGATTAGTTTGCAGCTCGATTCAAACTTGCACCATTATTAGTCGCGCTTCACGGGTTAACCGAATTCTTTCAGGTTCATTACGATCTTCAAGTTTCTGGGCAGTACGATTAGATTGATAATTAATTTGACTCGTTGAATTTCTTCCAATTGACATACATCATGCCATGACCGATTAGGAGACGACATTTCCAATTGTCCTAATGCTTTATTAGCTCATCCCCAAGCATAGATCATCAATATGAATTAAAGCTTTATTATAATCTTCCTGCGTAAGTTCCATCACTGGATTACGTTTTGCTTGACGTACTCGAAACAAAATGTCTTCTGATAAATAATCTTGATATTTTATCCTCTATTCATAATGAAATGTTGTCAAAATAATCGCAAATTGAACACGTATTTGATATAGATAGGCAGTAAAAGCAGCATCTGCTAAAGTTTGATCCCAGCTCAAAACATTTTCCAACAAATTAAATTTTTGACATGCCTCTCGATACAATACGCCGTTCACTTTTCTCAATGATTGGAACGATGCTGGACCTCGAACATTGATTAACAAAAATGCCAGTTTTTGTATATATGGTAATATACACGTAAAAACCGATATTCACAAAAATGCGTATATATCACGAATCAATATACACAAACACATCGCAATAAGCTTAAAACCTTCGTATTGACAACCTCTAACACACGCAAAAATCAGATTTGAAATTCATTGACGCGTTCATAAGAACATCCGTAACACGTAAAACATAAGCTTCTTTTATATAGATAGATAGATATATAGATGAGGGCTGTCCCAAATATAGCCGACCTTACAATAGTTTTGTTTTTGGGAAATGTTAGAGAAAAAACATGCTCTAATATTGCATAAATCTTTTCGGCCGCTATAACGAGAAAACGCTCTCAGTGAATCTGCCATAAGAATCCATTTGAACCCATTCGCTGGGGATGAAATGATTCCAATTATGGGTTATGCGCATTTCTTTTTATAAGGCGGAGCTATTTTACGTTTTTTAAGTGTTTTTCTTAGATAGTTATAAGCCTTTAAACCTGCATGTTTTTTTAGTATTTCTTCTAGGGAATTGAGAGCTACATCTATACATCAGTAAAAAACAAAGAATGCATTGCTCATAAGCTATACAAAATTCAGTTTTTCGTTTTGTTGAGTAAAAAGACAAAATTGAAGAATTTGTTGCTATTCTGCCCAACCACAACTCTTGGTCGATGCGGGACATGATTTTAGATTTCAGTGTAATTTTAATATGTTGTTTATTGATAAATTTAATGAGACTCCTAATTTTTTTTTAGGCCCAGAAAAATTTTTCCCGCTGGTTTTCGCGATCCCAGTTTTCTGTTCAAAATCGACTTTTTTCGATATATTCATGATTTTAATTTTCAAATACGTTTAAATTTACGAAAAGGAACGAATCGCGGCAATTTTTTATCAATGCTTCCAAATAAATCTAGCAGCAGTTGTTGATCATTGTTATTTATATATTTATAGAGCAATTTCAAAAAAATGAAAAATTTTTTCGAAATCGAATTTCTTAAAATGTGAATTTTTTGTGGCTAACATTTTTTTTTAGCAAAAACAAGACACAACAAGTACTATTCTGGCTAAGTGACGAGTAGCCGAAATTTGAATTTCCGGAGTTATGATTTTAATATTTTTTTTAGACTTTGTACAGTACTTGGGGGAAAAAAACGTTCGAATGCCAAATTTGGTTACGATACCTTCATAGAAAAACGAATTATCCATAAAACTTTTGTTTTTTTTCGAGGTCGTCTGAAACACCCCTCTGGAAGCTATATAATTTAACTCCAATATCAAAAAAATAAAATAAAATTGTCTCCTATAGAATAATATGGGATCTAATGTGAAAGTTTGGTTGCTCTAGCTCTTACCATCTCTGAGATCTAAGCGTTTAAACGAATAGACGGACGGACGGACAGACAGTCGGACGTGGGTTATCGACTTCTCTTGTCACCATGATCAAATTTTAGGTAACTTTGGGGTGTCTCCGACGACTCTTTCTTTATGTTAAATACATTTTTGGCTTGCACAATCTTAATATACCCTTTGAACCATACGGTATACGGTATACGGTATATAATTAGCTGTAGGAGATTAGGAGAAACACTATGTTTTACATTCAATACAATAGATCGGATAGATTTCTTGATGTTGATGAGTAGCATTTCTGCATTTTCTTTTTCTCTACTGGACTATCTTTTTCAAAAGCATAATTTTACTTTTTCCCGCTTGTAATGCACAACTGGTTTAAGCAGACTTTCCATTACTAAGCTAGTTTTTCTTTTAATGCATTATTATATTAATTTTTTTTTTCGTTTTATACATATATTATATTTTTTAAAAGATTTAGGGATGGAAATTTCCAAACCGTTTTCTACTAACTATGTTTTTCTTCAGGCGAGTTGGCGAGTTACATTATTGGAGTATTTTTCGCCTTGTTGTCGGTTTTCTGCGTCTTCTTTTTTCTCCACGATTTGAAAAAATGTCTTGAAGGAGTATTTCGCCTTGGTGTCGGTTTTCTGCGTCAACTTTCTCTACAATTTGAAATAATTGGCTTCTAGTTCAAGAACGCTAAACCGTTTTGGAAAAACTATGTTTTTCTTCAGGCATGTTGGTGTCTTACTTTATGGGAGTATTTTTCGCCTTGGTGTCGGTTTTCTGCGTCTTCTTATTTCTCCACGATCTGAAATAAATGTCTTTTTAAAGGAGTATTTCGCCTTGGTGTCGGTTTTCTGCGTCATCTTCTTTCTCTATAATTTGAAAATAGGCGCTAAACCGTTTTGGGAAAACTATGTTTTTCTTCAGGCGTGTTGCTGACTTACATTATGGGAGTATTTTTCGCCTTGTTGTCGGATTTCTGCGTCATCTTTCTCTACAATTTGAAATAATTAGCTTATAGTTCAAGAAATTTGCCATGTTTAGATATTTTGAAGTCGCTAAGTCGTTCTGGAAAATATATGGTTATACTCTGTAATAAAAAGTACAAAGGGTATACTAGATTGGTATCCGTTGCATACATAACGGGCAGAAGGAGGCGCGGCAGACCCAAGTCCTGTATACCCAAATGCTTATCATAACCTCGGGTGGCGAATGAGCCATATCCGTCCGTCCATCCGTCTAGATCTCGGAGACTAGAAGAGCTAAAAACTGTAAAATTTGCCAGCTAGTGCGCATATTTCATCTGAAGTATGTTGAATCATGTCAATATCTTCACCTATTCCCCCTCACTAGATTTTCGCGGTTTTTGGCAACACCGTTTACTATTTTCGTATGAAATTTAACTGGCTGATGCGTTACTGTTTCGCGCATCTGTGTATTGCTTACAAAATATGTATTAAAAAATAAAAAACGTTAGAATACCAAAATTTTTGTCATAAAAACTTTTTTTTATCAATAAAAAGCTCGCCGTATGACACTGATGGACGATGCTTCCTTTGTTACTCTGGCACTTTTGCATTTCTGCATCGTTGCTAGCATCGCTCAGACGGGCATATCGCATCTACATAAATTTGTACTTATTTAAAAAATTTAATTTATATTAACAATTTTAAAAAATTTTTGTTGCCAAACTCTTTGACGAAAAACTAATACCAAACAAAGAAGACTCCTCTACTAGCTCTTTTGGTATAAAAAAATCGCTTATCACTAGATCTAAAATTTCTCAAGGACAGATTTGTACGGATACCCTATATTCCATTCGTACAGTGTATTGGGTGTAAAAAAACAAACAATAAAATGAGTTTTTATAACAATTTTAGTTAATTTGTATTTATATATAATATATAAAAGTTTTGGTATACATGATTATTTATGTGTATCGCCCATCATTAACGAAATTGGTTCCGCCAAGTTGACAACTTTAAAACGCGTTTGAAACTTATTTTTTTTATTTTTCCATTGCAATAAAATGAGTTTTTTTTATGTGGCTTTGCTTTGGATCCAAGTTTATTTCTACTCAATGAAAATTTTTATGTTTTTCCCATGTAAATGAGCAACATTTATTTGGTATGTTCGTAATTTGAAATTAAAGGCAAAGAGGCGTATGCTTAATACCTCATTAAAACCCATGACTTTCCATATGAAATTGCCTTTGTTTATAGAGTATTTAAAGACTCATAAGACACTCTCTCAAGCTCTCTTCTGCATGCTCTCTTGATTATACTCTCACTCTCTCTCTCTCTCTTGAGCAATTAGCTTATCATTCATTCATTCGCTTTGGACATGTGTGGTCGGTCGTCCGCTCAAGTGTTGGGAAAACACATAAGAAAAATCCCATAAAACAATCCCAAAAAAAAAAAAACAAGTAGCTAAAACACATGTATCCGCCACTGTCAACTTCGCAGCTCACTCTAGTTATATAATTATGTGTACAGCCTTATCAAAATGCAGCCGCTGGGACCCTAAAAGTAATACAATAAAAACTCAAGTGGGTCGCGCGTCAACGCTGTGTGTGTCCTTTTTTTTCAAGGATATTTAAATTTTATGCTAAATTACATATATACTATGTGCATGAACAATTTCATGCTCCAAGTAGAACCAGAACCAAATACAAATTAAATCTTCCGGCGGCATTTTAAAATTATGTTTTAACGACTTCATGCAATCTGGTTTTGAAAGTGAAGCGTATTAAATTAGCGACGGTTTTAAGTGGCTTGTTATTTTACATAATAATTAGGAATTTAGTGTATATTTAGAGCCCATAGAGGCATAAATTTACACAGAGCTAGCTCGCTCCATAACGAATTTTTGGTATTTAAGGAAAATTACTTCATTTAAAATAAACGCAACCCTAAAAAAAAATTTTTAATTCTTGTTCGTATTTTAGAATTTGAATTATAGCTGATAAATGTTCTTTGTTCTTATGGATTTCTCTTTAATTTTTGGAGCAGCAAACATGAAGCTGTATAAATTGGATTAATTGAAATTTTCAGCTCTCGAAACCTGCCTACATGAAAGGCTCCAAAGCACGCTCCTTTCGATAACTGAAAAATTTAATATTTTTAAATATTTAGGGAAAATGGGCTTAGCGTTCCTCCCAGTTTTATGTCCAAAAAAAAAAGGAATTGGTTTCAATTTTGGAATTTCGGGTTTTGACTTTTCATGGTAAAAAAATTCGGCACTTTTAATTTAAAATTCTATTTTTATAAAATATATAAAATAATATTGCTAAGAACGTTCTAAAACTTAAGATATATTAAAAATAATTTCTTTTTTACACTACTTTGCCAAAAATTAAAAATTTTAAAAATACAAAAATTCGATTTTTTTTAGCCTTATCATTTAAAGATGTTCAAAATATTTTTTTTTAATTTCTTTCCCAAAAAATAACCTCCCTATTGTAATTAAAATGTCGTCAAACTTTTGAAGATATTGGCAATTTAAAGAAATTGTTTTGAAGCAAAGCAACAAATTGTGTAAGATGTTAAAAATTCAAAAATATTAAAAACTAGGGGACTTCGCTCCCTGCTCTTTTAGCTCACCAACCCCCAACCTTCCATCGCCACAAGCGATCAAGAAAAAAAATCGTTTTTATATAATAGAGGGAAATATATTTTTTTAAAGTCCAAAAAATTGAATTGCTAAAATTTTTATATTTTCTATCGGAAAACTGAAAAAAAAATTTTTTTTATAAGAAAAGAATATATAAAATATTTTTTTTTAGCTATTGATATTTCAAACTTGTTTTTAATCAAAAAAATGGCGTACGTAAAGTCGGCCGTGACGACTTTGGGATATCCTGTACCACTAGCTTGCAATAAAATCCGGTTCCTTCATAAAAAACCAAAAACAAAAGAATTTTTAACAAAAATTGTTTTTTTTTGACCGATCGTTCCTTTGGGAACTGTATCATATAGTAAACCGATTTCGATCAAATTTGACACAGTGCTTTAATACCTTAAAAAAGATCTGATTATCGAATTGAGTTCAAATATCTTTACAAACAAACGAAACACAACTGAATTTTGTATAAAAAACGTTTTTTGGACCGATTCTTCCTAAGGAGCTCAATGATATAGTCTTCCGATTTTTATTTTTTAAATTTGGTGCAATGCCTAAGACCTATAAAAAACTTACCATTGCCAGACTTAATTCCAACATCTTCACAAACAAACGAAACAAATTTTGTTCAAAAATCGATTTTTTGGAAGATGGGTCCCATGGGAGCTATATGATATAGTCAACCGAATTTGTTAAAATTTGGTACAATGCTTGGGTACTCTAAAAAACTTCTGAATGCCAAATCTGGCATTACGATATCTTTATTAAAAAATGAAAAACAGCGAAATTTGTTTAAAAAAGTTATTTTGGCCGATCGGTCCTATGGGAGCTATATGATATAGTCAACCGATTTTGATTAAATTTAGTACACTAACAAATATAAAAAACTTACGAATACCAAATTTGAATATCAAATTTCAATATCTTCATAAACAAACGAAACACAACAAATTTTGTTCAAAAATCGATTTTTTTGGAAGATTGGCCCAATGGGAGCTCTATGATATAGTCAACTGATTTGGTTCAAATTTGGTACATTGCTTGGGTGCTCTAACATACTACCAAATGCCAAATCTGATTGCGGTATCTTTATTAAAAAATTAAATATAGCGAGTTTTTCTTTAAAAAGTTATTTTGTCCGATCGGTCCTATGGGAGCTATATGATGTAGTCAACCGATTTCGATCAAATTGGGTACAGTGATTGGGAACTATAAACTTTCGAATACCAAATTTGGTTACGATATCTTCATAAACAATCGAATTATTCATCTAAAACGGTTTTTTTTGTCGAGGTCGTCTCAAACACCCCCATGGGAGCTATATAATTTATCCCCGATATCAAAAAATAAAATAAACTTGCCTCCTATGGAATAATATGGGATCTAATGTGAAAGTTTGGTTACTCTAGCTCTTACCATCTCTTAGATCTAGGCGATCAAACGAACACGCCAGACGGACAGACGGACAGACGGACATGGGTATATCGACTTCTCTAGTCACCCTTATCATATTTTAGGTAACTTTTGGGGTGTCTCCGACGACTCCTTCTATATGTTACATACATTTTCAGCTTGCATCAAACTTAATATACCCTTGGTACCATACGGTACAGGGTATAAAAATGTTCTTTGTTTTTATGGATTTCTCTTTCAATTTTGGAGCAGAAAACTTGATTATTTAAAATTTTCAACTCTCGATCAGGAAATAAATACAATAACATCCTTACTACATGGAAAGTTTTGGATTTCGCTCAAAAGCACGTTTCTTTCAATAAGTAAAATGGATTTTGTAATAAAATGTAATATATTAAATATTTTTAAATATTTAGGAAAAATTGTATTAGTGTTCTTCGCAGTTTTTTGACAAAAAAAATTTAATTCGCTTAAATATTTTATTATACATTTTCATATTCATACCATTCAAAATGGTAAAATTCAAATCACCTTAAGATTTAATTAATCTTACAAAAAAAAATTTTAATTTTTTAATTTAAAGTTATGTTTTTATTTTAATTAAGCTGGTGGTAAACGTTTTGAAAATTAAAAAATGTTTAAATTAGTTTATATTTCTACATTATTTGCCCCAAACTTGAAATTTTTGAACTTGAAACAAATAATTAGATTTTCTTAAATTTTTTACCTTAAAAAATAATAAAAATATTTTTAGGCTAAACTGTCGAAAATGTTAAAAATCTTTTTTTCATTTCTTGTTCAAAAAATTTACTCGTAATTTTGTAATTTTCAACAAAAATACGATATTTGTTATAATCAAAATATCGTCAGACTTTTAACGATGTCCAAAACGCTTAAAATTTTTAAATATAAGAAATATATTTTTATTATACGTCGCCCAAAAACTGGACTTGGTAAATTTTAATATTTTCTTTTGGAAAATACAATTTTTGTTTTAATAAAAAAAATTCGAAGATATTAAATAAATTTGTTTTAAATTTTTTTCCAAAACAAAGTTATGGTCATTTTAACTTTTTTGAAATAAAAAAAATTGTTAAATATTCGTTGAAGTGGAAACTTTGAGTCAAACAATTCAATTTTTTCGAAGATGCTCAATATTCGAAGATACTCAAACAAGCCCAACCTAAGTCTAATACAAAATGGCTGCCTTAATTAAAATCTTATAAAAGTTCGCATGGCTGTATAATTAGCTGAGAGCCTCAATGCATTAGCACAAAATTTTGTTCATCAAAGCTAATAACAACAATTTTGCTCAGCATTAACTAACAAATTTGCAAAGTAAACTTTATATATATAAAACGTACTTAAGTAGTATATAAAAGGTTATATAATGTGGCGCATTCCATTATATATTTCTTTGAAGAATGCGCAGCAGCAGCTGAGCGAGCTGAGAGAGCGCAGCGGCAATTGAGATGTGTTCGAGTATATATATAAAGTTAAAACACATACATATAAGAGTGTATCTGTGTGTGGATGTCAATTTATCTGCACTTCCAGCGAAAGCAGCTCCACTCTCCCCCTGTTTAAAGCAGCTTAGATAACGGGCTGCAGCTTCCAAGTGGGCGTTAACTCGCTCGAATAAAACTTCCAGTAAATAAAGCAAAAAAAAAACAGAGTAAGATACAGTAGAGCTAGTTAGTACATACCTACGAGTACATATATAAGATTGACCGAGAAACTGGCCGAGTAACTGCTTATGCAAGCTTTTAACTGTAATTGTGTCGCTGTCCAAAATTATATAATACGTCTACTAGGTACTTAGGTATATATGTACATATGTATGTTTGGCATATAATGTGCGTTATATGGACGGCTAATTTATGTATGCCAAGTGCACATTTTGCTCGCTTTTGTGTTCATTTAATAATTGCACGATACCTTAAGGTATCATTAGGAATAAAAGCTACTACAACTAAGTATATATAAATCTACAGTCAGGGCAGAAAGTCAACGAACACCTTTGAATGCCTCAAAGTAAGAAAATTAATTTGGTTTTTTTGCTTATTGAAAAACTGTTTGGGTTGGTTTATCTATGAAGGTATCTATCGATATATTCATATTTGTATCTAAGTATCTATAAGATCTATGTATACACTTATATCTATGTATAGAACATAACAAAAACTCCAAAACGTTAGGTATATATGAATCCATGCATCTATGTTTCTATGTATGTAAAGGATATTTCCATCCTGTCTGATAGTCAAGGCTAGTAAAAGAAGTAAGAACGTTACTGGATAATTTAGTAACCAGGAATAAGCTCACGATTAGATGGGTTCCAGGTCATAACAATATTCCTGGAAATCAGCTGGCAGATAAACTTGCAAGAACCAGTGCAGCAACACCGCTAATGGGTCCTGAACCACACTGAGGGATTGGTAACCACGTAGTACGGGATCAACTGAGAATAGAGGAGAATAAAAAACGACTGCTTCACTGGGCGCAGATACCAGGGCTTAAACAGTCAAAACCCTTCTCTCCAACCACAACCGTAAGAGGTTCAGAGTCAGGATAACGCACGGGAAGAACACCGTGGGAATCCTGACGAGCCGTCTGACGGGACATTGTAGGCCCTGGTGGCTACCTAAACAAAATTGGCATAGTGGAAAGTTGACTATAACGCTTCTGAAGCATGGTGGAAGAAACTTCTTCGCATGTATTATGTGAATGTGGGGCACTCGCCGTTAAAAGAAACAAGCTCCTGGATACTCACGTTCAACCCACCGGAGATCGTTGTTACCATAAGTCCAAATAAAATACTGCAATACATACAGGCCTTAGGGTCTTTTGGGAGAGCTATAAGCCATGAAGGTGTACAATAGATCCATCTAATATCTAAGTATCTAAGGATCTTTTTTTTTTCTCGAATATTTATTATTGGCAATCAACCCATGATTGTAAGATTTAAAATCCAACATTTATAATAAAATAAAAGTAAGTCACTATACACTCAATATAACTTTTTGTGTGGCATGGATTAGATTATTCTATATAAACAGTATTTTAAAAAAAATCAATTAGTTTCTATCATAGGACTTCTGAGGTCGTTTGGGTGAAGTCGTTTTATGCGTCTTCTTGGTCTAATGGTTCCTTAAGCGATCAGCGTAACGTTCGCTAAGTTTATTCAACACATCACCCACATTGGGAATGCCTAGATCCTTGTGAAGGTTTCAATTTCGGATATACCACAAGGCACCGGCAATTTTGCGAAAGGTTTTGTTTTGTAAAATTTGAATTATATTTTTTTAATATTTGGCTTGGCAGCTGTTCACCAGACTTGAATGCCATAATACCCAGCTGGCATTATTAAACTTTTATAGATAATACCTTTATTTTTCAAGGATAGCTTGCTATTTCTACCAAGTAGCCACTTCATTTTGACAAGTTTGGTTCTACACCTTGATGTTATTATTTTAATATGTTCTCTCCAACACAATTTTTTGTCGAGGTGCATTCCGAGATACGGTTGCGATGTTTTAATTGGAATTAACTTTCCATTTAAAGTGAGCGCAGGACTTGGGTTTTTCCTTAACGAAAATAAAACGCTGGAAGATTTGTCACCATTAAGCTGGATGTTCCAGCGTTTCGCCCAAGTTGCGACAATGTCCCGGCATGTCCATAGTAGAAATGGTGAATAAAAATGGAGATAGATCGCTATCTAAGTATCTAAATATCCATGTATCCTTACTATGTATCTATGCCTGCATGTTAATTTTATCTGCACGGGATAATACATTTTTTAGTAACATTAAGCGTACGAAATCGCCCTATTATTTTTTTCCGAAATAACCTTATTCAGTTTATTTTTGCATTATGCCAACTGTGATTCAAATGCAACTTAGCATCAAACTTAAATATTAAAGGTGTTCGAATAATTTCATTTCTCACTGTTTGTATAACTGTCTGCCTATTAACTGTGAACGTTTATGTAATTAACTGAAATCTCAACGCCCATGCAAGTCGCTGCACACTTTTCAATTAAAAAACAAGTTGAATAAATGTTTCTTTTTTTAAGCCTGTTATATCTTTTATATATTATTACTTTTTTTATTAAACACGCACGGGCTTGTCAGTAGCTGCAAATTCAAAGCCAGTGGCGTGTGCAGAAATTTTAAAAGGGGAGCATTTTTGGAAAAGCTAAAAAATCTCTATTACCCAAAATGGAATCCCATTAAAAAATATTAATGCAAAAATAGTTTTAAGCTCGGATAGTATATTATATTAAAAAACCCATAAAATACATATAAGATAAAGAACAAATTAATTAAAATATATTTAAAAAATTAAGTCAGTTAAGTTTAGTATAAAAAAATAAAAATATTTAAAACAAGCCTAATTTTTATCATTAATTTTGTTTAAGCCGATTGTTTATTTTATATATACATATTTGTTTTTATAAATTATTTGAAAAATCGAAATTTTCCTTTTTTAATTTTCGTCTAAAAGTTAAACATTTTGCTGCTTAAAAATTATATTCTAAATTATAAGTAGCTTTCCTGACATAAATTAAAATTAATTCGTGTTCAATTTATCGACTAGAGAAGTCGATATATCCATCCGTCTGTCCGTTTGAACGCCTAGATCTCAGAGATGGTAAAAGCTAAAGTAACCAAACCTTCACATTAGATCCCATATTATTCCATAGGAGACAGTTTATTTTATTTTTTTGATATCCGTGCTAAATTATATAGCTCCCATATAGGTGTTTGAGACGACCTCGAAAAAAAAATAAAAGTTTTGATGGATAATTCATTTGTTTATGAAGATATCGTAACCAAATTTGGTATTCGAAAGTTTTTTATAGTTCCCAAGCACTGAATCACATATGATCAAAATCGGTGGCCTATATCATATAGCTCCCATAGGACCGATCGGCCAAAATAACCTTTTTTTATACAAAATTCGCTATATTTAATTTTTTAATAAATAAATTAAATAAATATCATAACCAGATTGGCATTTAACATTTTTTTTTAGGTATTAAAGCAATGTACCAAATTTGAACAAAATCGGTTGACTATTTGATATAGCTCCGATAGGGCCGATCTTCCAAAAAATCGATTTTTGAACAAAATTTGTTTTGTTTCGTTTGTTTGTGAAGATATTGGAATTAAATTTGGCACTTGTAAGTTTTTTGTAGGTCTTAAGCATTGTACTAAATTTGAACAAAATCGGTTGACTATATCATATAGCTCCCATAGGACCAATCGGTCCAAAAAAACGTTTTTTATTCAAAATTCGTGGTGTTTTGTGTGTTTGTAAAGATATTTGAACTTAATTCAGCACTCAGATCTTTTTAAGGTATCAAAGCACTGTGTTAAATTTTATCGAAATCGGTTGACTATATCATATGCTCCGATAGGAAGATCGGTCAAAAACAAATTTTTTTTGCTTAAAAATTCTTCTGTTTTTGTTTTTTTATGAAGAAACCGGGTTTATTGTAAGCCAGAGGTACAGGGTATCCCAAAGTCGTCCGCGCCTGACTTTACGCACGGCATTTTTATGAAAGTCTTAAAAATTTGACAAGGATCAAAATGTTTTTATTTATGCAATTTGTAGAGGATAATTTTTTCTAAACAATGTAAAATAAATTTGGTTAGACCACGCTAAAAACAATACATTATGGTGGGCGTGGCTCTGAAATTTTTGTTCTCAGTTGACACTTTAAACTAGTTTAAAAAATGAGTTAAAAATTATGCTAATTTTTGGTAGAAAATTAACTTTTTCGACTACTTTTTTTAAAGCTTTTAATAGTCAATTTTAAAAATAAAAATTTAAGAAATATTTTTTTTGGTGGACTAACATAGCAAAACCAAGAGATATCTGACTAAGCTGGGTTTCACGAATTTAACGCATGAAGGTTTTGCAAAGTTGAGCTACTCCGTAAGATGCTCTTTTCCCAATGCACGATGTTACTCAGTTAGAAGCAATCCCCACTCATTGTCTCTTTGTTCCGGAAGGAGTTTTACGGCTAAGCTAGACATCGAAGGTCTCATTGCAACCATTCTTTCTTTTTCTTTGTCGGTCTTATAACCCCCCCGTAATACGCCACTGTTCCAAACATTACATTAAATAAGTGCAAAATAAAAGTATATAAAAAATTTTGAGCTTACTTAACTCACAAAGTTAATAATATTATCGGCTTAAGACATTGTCACCG
Organism: Chymomyza amoena; assembly: GCA_037043745.1. Classification (NCBI taxonomy): domain Eukaryota; kingdom Metazoa; phylum Arthropoda; class Insecta; order Diptera; family Drosophilidae; genus Chymomyza; species Chymomyza amoena. The sequence goes on from JBAMAX010003723.1 coordinate 36,828, forward strand.
TGTCGATTTATTTAACCGATTTATTAAAATGTCAAAAACTAGTTTGTTTAGTTTCTGGCACAGGCCGCAGTTACCGCCTCTTGCCGGCTTTGCCATACTATTTTGATCTTAATGCGGTATAATATATCTATAAATCAACCGCTCAGCTTATGACACCCAGGCCAACACTTGTCGCACCAAAATAAAAATAAAAAAAACAAAACTATTTCAGAAAATCATTTCCAAGCTATTTTCAACGAAAATTTACGAGCGATTTCGACTCGAGTCCATAGCTCTTTCCCACTTCAATTCTAATGCAGATGATTCGATTCGAGTGATTCGAACCAAGTCACCAACAATAAAGGCTACCGTGTGTCATTGAATGCATTCGAGATCAAAATTTATCATATAGCTAAGCTGCCGTAATGGCTTTTTAAAGAATTTTTCCGTTTGTAAGTACCGGCCATGCGGCTTACAGCAGCCGCAACGTGTTGGGTCCAGCCACCCAAATTGAAAAACGGTCTTATAAATGCTATCCATTGACTTGACTAAACCCATTTAATTTGCATATGACTAGGGCTTAGATGTGTTATGCACATATAAAAGAAACATCTATGAGACACGAGTTATTTCTCAAACGCTTTTTATATATTTTATGGGGGTTGTTCAATCACTTTTAGGTTCAACCCTCTTAAGCAATTGTCTCCGTTAATTAGAAACTATTCAAAGTCCACTTAAGTACGCGTTTCCTGTATAGAATCGTTCTCTCTCTGAGGGTAATTGTAATTGCTGTGTATTTCAAAACCCTAACTAGACAATTTGAAAATAATTGCGCTGATAAGTCTGGCGACCATTGTTGATTGTAATTTTAAGAAACTCTTTTTTGATTTTAACGGTTCAGCGAACTCTTATCTCTGAAAGTAATTTTGAAGTGCTTCGCTTAGCTTGGAGAACAACACTTTAAAGAGTTGTACTCAAAACACGCCATGTGCGGTCTTGTTTGGGTTCGAAAAATATCGCTAAGAAGGCTCCCTAATTAGAGACGTCGAGTTTGTTTATCAACCTGTTTCATTACAAATTGATGGAAAGGCATTTGTGATTGGGGAAACATTAGTTGCAGTTGGTTTTGAATACTCTAAGGAGAGATTATAATAATTTTGGGAGTACAGTTTGACAGATCAGCTCCAAAGCAATGCCAAATCAGCTTTAAGAATGTCTTTTGAAATACTCGTTATTTTCGCAGCTCTAGCAAAACCCTGAACTGAAGAATTTTTTTTTTTACTTTGCGTTAGGATATTATTATTTATATTCCGCATTTTAGTGTAGGAAATTAATAATAATCGATTTGTAGCATCTCTTGACATCAATCTGTTTTATTTAAAACTTACAAACTATTTATTAATTTAATGTCGGGCGAGGACGACTTTCAAATACCCTCTACAGACACAGAGTTGTTTTAGGAAGATTGTCAGCCCATTATTCCAATTTCAGGAGACGTGACGAATAAGTAGTTCTTAAGATGTTGACCATTCTTATATTATCCGTAATGAAGATAAGGTGACCAGGGTTACTGCCACGTAGAAATCAAGAATTATTTTGATTCAGTAGAAAACATTTTAAAGTTTTTTTTTCTTATACTACAACAATCTTATAATGTGGGGGTCGGTCTGCGCTTGCGCGGAAAGTTGTCTGATTGTCACACGGGAGTGACCAGCGACGATTCCCTAACTGGCCCATCTAATTAGCTCACAACCTCCAGCTTTACGCTAGGTACCCTCTGGTTAGTTCCTGGATACGCCTTTCCAGGGGTGAACTAATTTGAGAAGGCGGCCCCTCAGGTGATTTACGTTTGAGGACGTTTTGCATGGAAGCGTAAGTGGACATCTACTATCATGCAAGGGAGTCGAAGGTGAAAGGCCTATGCCCACATCGGGTTCGTCGCGCCATACAAGAAGAAGAAGAAGTATATAGATTTTATTTCTTAAAAAACTGTCAATCCATTATTGTAACTTTTGGGTGTGTGACAAATGAGTAGTTCTTGAGAAGTTCCCCATTATTATAGATATTAGCCGCCTAATGTCACTTTAAGCTTTATTTCAGAGCCATAAGGAGGATGATGTGACAAAGGGGACAACCTCGTAGAAATGAAGAATCTTGATTCAGTGAAAAGTATTTTCGAGCTTTATTTCGTATACTACAACTAGATGGTCAGTCTTGATGCAGACTTTAAAAATGTAATTTTTAAGATGGATCTCAAAAAACTTTATTAGCGTTTTTCTGCTTTTCT